>CM060953.1:59393996-59490588 GCA_030765055.1 Mantis religiosa | reverse complement strand
TATTTGAAAATTATCGTTGTCTTTAGGACAAAATAATAAATAAGATAAATAGATAAGATAAAATAGAGATTGCAAATCAATTGAAGAGTTTTCAATTGTTATTATGTTATTACTATGGAATCTGTGTGAAACTTTGTAGGCTATAAGCTATAAACTATTTTATTTACTTTCATGTTTAGAAAAGTACATTATATATAACAGAAAGCCAGTTTGAAGTAATGTTATTTGCACTGCTATATCGCCGTTAATCATCATAGCCTCCATTTTTATTCGCTTTCACATTTCAATTACCTTGTTTTGTTGTTCATGCTTTTTGAATTGTGAGTAATGTTATTGTACGCTTATGTCCTCTCCTTAATGTTGACAGTTCTATGTGAATAACCTTATAAAAGTATGCGAAGTAACTATCTCCGATCAGTCAGGAAAGTGAGAAGTACTCTGACGAAACGATCTTCATGCAATTTCGCGGTATTTCAGTGAATTTTTAGTTCCTTAGCTCAACCTTCTAGCGGGTTAATGCAACTTTCACTGATTCCTGCTTTCTTCTCCTTTCGCTCATCCCCGCCAAGACTCAGGAGAGATGTCTTATACCGCTAGGTCACGAGTTCGAACACTGCAAGTCTGCTCGACTCTGCAGAATCTTTTTCTTCTAATCCTCAACACTGTTTTGCGATGCGTTTTTCTTTCCTTTTCTTTCCTATTTGTTTTTGTGGAGTGAAGACGTTAGCAGCATGACGATTAAAGGAGTAGTCAACAGAAATGGGCCCACCTTGGTAGCGTAGATGGTAGCATGTCTGCCTCACGTACAAGAGGCCCCGAGTTCGAATTTCGGTCAGGGTGAGTTACCTGGATAATGTTTTTGCCGGGGTTTTCCCTTATCCTAAAAGACGAATGTCGGGTAACTCTAAGCTCCATGGACCCTGGGCCCATTTGAACATCATTTCACCCATTCCATCCATCGTCCGATATGACTTAAAAAGTTAAAAGACGTAAATTACAAAAAAAAAAAAAAAGAAAAAGAAAAAAAAAGAAAAAGAAAAAAAAAAAAGAAAAAGAAAAAAAAGAAAAAGAAACAAAGAAAGAAATAGTCAAAACCGTTTTATGGATTTTTAATTGTATTTGTGTCAGTGACCATCATATACAGTTAACGAGTGTTTGCTGATCAGTGTAACACATTGGTTGCGTAACGCTGCACGAAAAAGAACAATACATAAAGTAAAAAAATGCTTAAGTCTGGCAAAATAATTATACTGTGAGAGGCTTTCTTCAAGAGATTTTCCTATTTTTATGCGATGTAAGTTTCATATTACTAAAAATAAAACACTCAGAATTAAATTACATAAGTTTAGTTGTTAGAACCCATCGTTTTAAAAATTAAACAATGTACATTCAGTCAATGCTTTCTCATATCAAGTTAATGAAATCCCATCAGATTTACCACGCCCTTACGTTCCTTACATGGAGAAATAAAACTACTATAAAGTGAAGAAACTAAAATCCTGTTGATTATATAATGAGAAACATTTAAGAAATGTGTGAAAATGAACGTGTATTGTAACCTTTTGATTATTAGATAATTTTATATGGTGTCCATTTAGGGAAAACGAATTATTACGTAATTTATTTTGAAAATAAAAATTATAAAATACTTCAAATAGAGATCACGGCTTAGTACATGTTTCAGCTTTGAACCAAGGTTAAATTGACAAAATATTGTAGTGCTTTTACTATGGTTTCAGCATGCACATCACAATTCATTATATTACTGTACATAAGTTTTGAAGCAATAGAATCTGCCGTGCTGCATTTGAATTTGTGTAAAATATCCATATGCTATTTTGAGAAAAGACTATTACAATTTCAAGTTTTAATATCCAGCAGGTGGCCATGGCATATTACCTTTCAAAGGTTCTCTACAACAGTTTTTACAGACATTTCTCCAGTTTAGCACATGGAGATGAAGTGATAAACTAAGAAAGTATTGAAGGAAAAATATGCATTAATTACACCAATTTATGCTTAGCATTCTTTACATGTAAGTTATTTAAATTATTTATAAAAAGCCTAATTTTATGTATACATCCTATAAACATTGATAAATATTCGCTATAAATTGTTTTTGTAGCATACAAAAACTGAGGAAACAATAGAACTCTTTCAAATCAAGCCTCATTTTGTTTGGGCTAATGAAAAAAAGAACGACCACAAAAAACATAAAAATATAAATATAGAAAAATTGAAACCTTCCAAAAAAGTGTTTGATATGTTTGTGGTTTCCTAGTACATAAAATTGTGAGAAACTAAAGAGCACTCTAAAGGCTATTCCTAGAAAATGCGAGGTATATAATGTAATTTAGTGATACCAATATCTCGCACATACAACAGTATTTTGGTCAAAATTATTTAAAAAGCATTGTACTAATCCTTCTAAGATATCTGACTTAAATATAAAATATAGTATTTGACCTTTGGGTTAAATTACGGTCACTATGTTATCTCTTATATATTTTATTAATAAAGTAAACGTTACTGCGTATGTAGATCTACGATGATCAATATTATCAAGCAAATATTTTCTTAAGCAAACACTTAAAATTATATCAAAGCATATATCGATACTTGGACTTACATACGATATTAAAAATATAAGCTTTCTATATATGTATATTTTTTATTGTAAGATAACTGATGCCTTAAACATATTTATAGATAGATTAGTTTGCAAAACTCATTATGATACTTCCACTTACATTAAAATTTCGATTTGTATCAAATTAAAGGTGCAAGAAGATAGAGAACGGGCGAAGGAAGAAAACCTCGATGCAATTGAATCTTGAATGTCATGATCATGTTCACTGACTTCCAAGTTTCTGTAATCCATCGTGCCAGTTTTGAGGAAGAAAAATACATTGTTTTTTCCCTCAGATCAAGCTGAAGTGAAAGGAGAGTGAAAGGATATGGCAGGAAGAAAATTAGGAGAGTGGTACAATAAAAAAGTAATTTCTTTTACCAAGCAAATATAGATTGGACTACTTCAGAGAATTTTGAACTTCGTTTTAATATTTTGTAATATTAAGCTGCGTTTTTATAGTTTCTATGAGCTTATGCAATGGTTTTGTAATATTAGATCAACTGATTTAAGCATACGACTGTTATCTCAGCCTTCTGGATACTCACAAAAGGCTTCTCTGTAATTTTTCCTAATTTAAAGCACTTCTGGTTATTATTTATCACGCTTTACAGAGAAACAATAACCTATTATATGAGTAATTTATTGTAAGGTAGGTATAGAAATAAACAATAATGGTGACATAATAGTGGTAATACATCTTCTGTCAAAAAAGGAGTTTGAAACATATGAGATATAAATCACACGTCACACAAGATTTCGTACCACAGGCTAATTAATATACTCACGCTGTTAAATAATTAATCTAGAGAAAGTGTCCGTCTCGTATATAAATATAATATTATATCTTAATACAACTATTAGGATTATCTCATTCGAGGATTAATGCACACTATACTTCTGGTATTTTACACTTTCAGCAATATTAGATCTGCAGTATATCTCTGATCCACTTTGGAATATTTATGACGAAAACTTTATTTTCACGCTTGGAGCGATGATGGAGGTCAAGTTTAGTTACGTCAAGCTAGTTTGCCAAATAAAGCAGTAAACCAATTAATTTGTTTGACACCTTTATGGAGCTCTGATATTAAGTACGTAGCCTTGATAATCTTAAAATTCTTTAATTTGCTTTTTTATTCTTATTTATTGCCTCAGAGGAGCAGATTACACGATTATTTAATTCACATTTAAGTACTGATTATAAATATTACTATTTTAAAAGGGAACCTGTCAAACTGAATTTTAAAAAAGTATTACTGCTTGGTTAAATTCTGCCTATTTAACTTAAATATCTAAAATAGACATTTTATATTCATGATGCATGTTATGAGCCCAATCTTTAGAGTTTGGAGTTAAATTAACATGAAAGATTTAACAGGAAAATTTCAGGGAGTATCTAATACGTAAAAGAAAGAGTAGGTCCTGATCAGGAAAGTTCAATCTTAGAACGTAGCAATTAAACTGTAACAAACTGATCAGTCCTTACAGAAAGGAGTATGAAAGATAAATGATGTACCTAAATCTGTGAAATAGTGCATTTAGAGTGAATGTGTAAACTTTATTGTTAATAAAGTTTGATCTGCATGCTCAGCCAGGTTTATTTAGCAGCACAAAGGCCTGTATTTGAGAAAAATCTGGAACAATCTATTAGGAAGAATGACGAGGTCTGAACCACATACTTCTGTTCACGAGTAAATAATGTTTAAGGTACTGTGTAGTTAAAACAGATGAATGCAGGAATAATTAAATATATCTAGGAATTATGTAAAACGACGAGGTGTCGTCTATCCCCAAACTGAGTTATAAACCGATGTAAACTTATTTATTTATAAAATAAGTGCAAATATAAAGACATAACCCTATATTAATCTTTCTGAAAGATCATAACACTCTCCATGGCGTGGAACGTGGCTGAATACTTCTTGGAGAAAGCAAGGTTAATGATGGCATATCATTATTTGTGTCAGAGGGGTTGGGAGATATTTGCATTCACTTTCTGGTTAGTAACCTAACAGCTCAGACACTTACTGCTCGTAAAAGCTATTTTACTAAATAAACATTGCTCCGACATAGGTACGTAAATAAAATACAAATTTATAAACATGCTGGATCTCTTATAATAATTCTGCTATAAATTTATTATTTGGTTAACTATATGAAACCAAATACTTATTTTCTTTCTCTTTGCATAAGAAACGTTTAGATATTATAATTCCAGAATTCAAAAAGAAATATGAGAGGTAACATAGATTATAACAGACTAGGTGTCTTAATACCTCTGTTTTGCTATGCATAAACACTTATAAATTAGTTTTTAATTTCCTTAAGAATGTCCTGTAAAATTTAAAGGAAAACTCATAATATCTAGTCGATTTATTTGAAAGTTTAATGTAGGTATAATACTGAAACCTCGCTTACGGATGGCCCCAGGCTACAATCATTTGTTGATTTTGGAATGTTAATTGGAATTTGAATAAGTGTTATAGTGGTTTTGTGGTGAATTATATATGCAGTAATTGATATAAACAAGATACACAAAGTTGCAGACGTGGAACGTATGATGTAATTATTTGGAAACTAATATTTAAAATATAAGGGTCACAGAAAAAGCTTTTGTAAGATACTCTAGAAATTTTGTTTGAATAAAAGTGTATAATTGTGTATTCTATTAGTTTACTGTGTCTGAAAATAAAATAAATGTTATATAATTAGGAAATGGAGAGTTATTTCACTAGTTGAGTTGAATTATAAATAACAATCTATCCGATAATGCTGAAAGACATCATCTTTATCAAATTGGATTCCTACATTGGATTAATAAACATCTTTACCAGATTTATTTCTCTACGTGAAGTAATAAAAACTCCAATAACATTTTTCAAAGTGGTGTCTTAATCTGGCACAAATATAAAATAAATCACATATTTTTCAATACGCAGACCATATTTCATGCATATTTTAAGTAGTTATAGAGATATTAATTACTTTTGTGACTTATCTTTACGGTTTTGAAAAATTCTTCGTTTTATTTTTTTATAAATAGGTGCCATTTTATAATTAAAATCTTTAAAACTATACTGATAAATTGCAGTAATGAATTTTAATTATCCTATTAGTTTGAAAAAATCAAATCACACATAAGATTTCAATTTTTTACTTAAATATTTACAACATATTAATATTCCTTGTTAAGAACACACCTTAAAGCATGTTACCAAACATTCATTAATTATATTGATATCAAGGAGATATACAGCATTTAATTGATTAATTCCGAAATATATATCGCGTGGTACAGCTTGAAAATGAGAATTTGCAGAAAATGAATGCTCGAGAAAAGAGGTCACCACGGCCACGAGACAAGTAATCTTCCGAGGAGGGCTTGGTGCTATTTCAAGCCGACCTGCTACATTGTTAATGAGCGATCCTTTTGAATGTACATTAACCTAGGCTAAACCATAGCCAATTTGTGCCATTTGTCGGTTCCAGAGAATTCGTTTTCGAGAACGTTCTACCTTAGTTCATGGACTGTACTATTATTAGTTTTATGATCCATTATTAATGATTAAAAGATTTAATTACCTTAGGGATAACAGCATAATTCTTTTTAACAGTTCATATCGAAAAAGGAGATTGTGACCTCGATGTTGACGTATAAGGCCTCGGAAGAGTGTAGTGACTACGTCATAGCTTCTTCCTATATAATTCTCATAACCTAACCTATAAAAAGTCCCTTTCTTCGGTTAAACCCTATGAGGGTGCGTACGCAGCATAAACCTTCAGCCTGTCAGCAGCATGGACGGACGGGGGACAGTTAAAAGGTTGACACTGGACAGCACCGAGTGCAGTTCAATGCGAGCTTGCTTCCACAGTAACAGTTCAGTGATTGATTGGATTCGACGTTCAGTTGTGTTTGATCTGAGTGTGTGAAACATTGTCGTAAGTGAAACGTTAGTGCTATGCAGCTCAAGAGTAAAATAAAGGCGTGGTTTGGCTTAAGTGATGCTATGCATAAACTAACACAAAATTATTATAGAGGGTGTTTCAAAAGGACACCGAACGAATATATAGCAGTAGTTGCTCAGCTTCCATGTGACACATATAGAAAGAATTTACCGCCAATAGAGCCGCATAAAAATACCCCAGAATGAGCGTGGATTAGGCAGTGACAGCAACAACGTCACGTGCCTCACGCTATGGAAGGAATCGCAGGTAGGTGACACCGTACCGCCTGTTGTAGCAGTTTGTAAACATATCGGCATACTCCACGATAGCTTACTACTATTAAACATTTCTTTGGGTTACGAAACCGCTTAGTTATTTGCTTATGGGTGTTTAACGTGTTCCGAGGCCGCGCCGTGGCTCAGTGGTTAGACCGCTTGTCTCTCACTAAGGCGGTCGGGGTTCGATCCCAGGCGACCGCATTTTGAGATCTGTGATGAACAACACGGCGCTGTGGCGGGTTTTCTCCGGGACCTCCAGTTTCCCCCGCCATCTCATTCCACCGGTGCTCCAACTTCATCTCATGCACCATCAGTGTCACCGCCTGCGGTGCCGTGTGTAGTAAAAGCGGGCATTAAACACTACACATTTCATTTCATTAACGTGTTGCAAGTCCGCCTAGGTAGCGAGTATGGCAGCGTGTCTGTCTCATGTTTAAGAGGTCCCGTGTTCGAATCTCGGTCAGGGTGAGTTACCTGGATAAGGGGTTTTCCGGGGTTTCCCCTTATCCTGAAAGACGAATGTCGGGTAACTCTAAGCTCTATGAACGCTGGGCTCATTTTAGCATCATTTCATCCATTTCATTCATCGTCCGATATGACCTAACGTTGGAGGACATAAATTACAAAAAAAGTGTTCCAACATTCCGTTATAACAGTCCATGACGGCAAATAAGCTGGTTGACATATGCAACTTCAACCTTTTACAGGGAAGTTAATGTTAGTGAGATTGAGGATGGAAGCAATAAATGATAAAAACAACGGAGAACGATACCAAAGAATTGTAGATAAAGTTTATCAAAACTAGATGCCTTATGCAATGAGACAAACATTTTATGTCATTGTGTTTAATGTTACTAAACAAAGCATTTGTAACTTAAAAGGGAAACTGTTGATTTTATAGTAAGTGGTTGAAAGTACTGTACATTTAAGATCATAGCAAAATTAGCAACTTTGGAACTGTCCGACTCCTTAGTCGACTTTTTCACAAGTAACTGTCGTTTGTCCCATTACCTGAAAGTGAGACTAGGGTCACTGATAACGAGCAAGGAGCAATGTTTTGTTTTCGTGACCGGTGCGTCCCAATAACAGCTTTCGAGGTTCGCACACCAGTGGTTCCTGAGCTGCCTAATCACGCAATAATGTAATATTTAATTCTGTATAAAATGATACCCAAGAGAATTTCGAAGCTGCGACAGCAAAATTCGAACTAGTTACACAGCTTTAATTTCACATGGATTAATGTTTGGAAATGTCAATACTACCATCTAATGAAATGTATATTTTGAAAATAATCCTAAAAGAGTAACTTTTTAAGTGTTCCTCTAATTAAAAAAACTAAATAATTAAAATCCGTAATGTTATCTTATTTATATTTTATTTATACACATATATCAAATCTATATAAACTTGATTTTGACCAATTTCAATCAAGTCTTAATTATTTCATGCACACAGACTAAGTGAAATCATCAGGCGTTCTCTCTAGGTAGCGAAATTATCAAGAAAGGTAGAAAACAAACATAAAAAGTATGGGTAAAATAACAATTATTTCTTTAGTCTTCTTTTATGTGAAAGTAAAAGAAAATCAATCTTTAACTGAAGAGCTTTCACTAAGAAAGTACTACTGAGAAAGTGCTTTCATGAAAAGATGTTGCCATTTGTTGATTGTGTTTTATTTCCTTCGTTATTTTTTTTTAAAAGCTGAGGTACTCTGTTTAATTGTGAACAATGGACAGAAACGTTTTTTAAAAGGATTCCAGAGCAAAAGAGGAGCAAAATATCTCAGAAAATAGAGTGAACCACCTAAAAACTTCTGTCGGTCCGAGAATGAAATTCCGCTAAGAAAACATGCAAACACGTTTGCAGTGCTAGAAGCTCCGCGTTTCTCAAATAAGAAAAACTGGGCTAATTGTCTGGAATGCTGTGACTTTCAACTTGGAAGCCACTGCAACAGCACTAGCGACCTACAACTACGTTACAAATCACCACTCATAATCTACAAAGAGTACCGCGTCGGGTTCCCACGTTATTTAATTTGGGTTCACCATTGTTTTCCCTCGACCTTGTTACCTGCAGCAACAATGTCAACCTTCTTTATCTCGCGAAGATCAGCGACGAGTTTTGGTTTAGTGCTTCAAGGTTGAGTTGTTGTGTCTGTTGTTTTCACACGTCTCTACTTGAAATTTATACGTAATAAAATTATTTTAAGCGTTACTTTCTGCTGAGTTGTTAACCATTTGAAACGAAATAACTTTGAGTTTTTTTTAAAAAGACAAAGAGGCAATAAAAAAGAAAGATTCAGTGACGTGGAAGCTAAAAATAGCAGTTCTTAGCCCAAGAATCTTCATCAGGCCTTCAGCAGTCCTACACACGTACATTTATATATAAAACATTTGAAAATCAACAGTTAATGAGGAATATATTATGTTCGATTGTCTCTTCAACTGGATTTATTTATTTTTAAACTTTTAAGGGGAATTCAGCATACATAGCACTTCTCCAGGTGGTGTAGGAGCAGTGCAGGCGTCTAGTTCTCGATGTCGCAGGCCCGAAACTCGTGGAGGGTGATATATACTTTTTCGGCTGTCGTGTTGAAGCACAAAGGTCCGGATGGCCTAAATGTACATTTACCTATACTTTTATCACAGTTCGTCTTACGAAACAGGTGAAGCTATTTTATATCTTATTAAATATTAAGTAAATTATAACATCTTAAAATTCAAATGTTTGAGGAACATACCTGTTGTTGCTGGGGTTCAGCCACCACTGCTACTGTTTCTTCTGGTTGTTCCACTGGGAAGGATGCTGCGAGGTGCAGTAAGGAGCACGCAAGAAGGGCGGCAGCTAGGTGAAACGACCTCATCTTCCTAAACAAATAATTTTTGAAAATTATTATTTACAATGCATTAGGATAAGACGCGTATACATTTGTTTAACTCAATAAAATATTTACTCTCCTGTAAAGGCAACTAGGATTTAGTAAACTTTCACACTCGCTACAGTTAATTTCATAAACATGAACAATTAATGGTGGAATGAAATTATATATATATATATAATTAATCTTATTCGATGCCCGCCTCAGTAGCGTAGATGGTAGCGAGTCTGCCTCAGATTCAAGAGGTCCCGAGTTTGAATCTCGGTCAGGGTGAGTTATCTGGATAAGGTTTTTTCCAGGGGTTTCCCTTATCCTGAAAGACGAATATCAGGTAACTCTAAGATCTATGGACCCTGGGCTCATTTGAGCATCATTTCCCCCATTGAATTCATCTTCCGAAATAACTTAACGTTGGAGGACGTAAGATACCAAAAAAAAAAAAAAAAAAAAAAAAAAAATCTTATTCGATATACTGTCATGGGCGGAAGCGATCGAATAAGATTAATGCATAGCACATAAAATGTATTATCCTTTAGAAAGCGATGTGCTTTCAACTTTTAGTGTTATCATAGTTTTCCTTCATCATTGTTAAAATTTGATCTCACAACTTAATTGTTATATAACTGTGGAAGTTTATGGTAACTTATTATTATTTTATAATATTAACAAACCTCTACATTTATATTTTTATTCTGTCTTACTAGACAAGCTCACTTATGAGTCAGACTAATAAATAAATACTTTGGAAATAGTGATCCAATTATAAAAGTGAAAACAGTGATTTTTATTAGCATCTGAAGTTGGCAACCAAATGTGCGAAACAATGAATGTACTCACTATGGTCTTAAGACCCGCAAGCTTTTATAATTAACAAAAATATTACATTTAATTGCAAATGCGTAATAAAATCAGTGGATTTATGGAATATATATCTATAATTAATGCCGTAAAATTCGAATATGAACGTTTAAAGTATAAAGTTATGAATAAATAAAACACACAACGTACATATGTTTATAGTTATGTTATAAACAGAGTCTATTTATTCGTGGTAAACTACCTAAATCGTAAAATTATAATATCAAATATTCTGTTTTGCACATGGACTGTAAAAAGAAATACTTGAAGTAAGAATAAAATGAATCTGATGTGCAATTTGATATGACCTTTTATCTGTCTATCGTTTGTTTGGGAAAATAAAAAACGTTAAAAAATTCTCCCATGCAAAAGATAGTTTGGAGTGGAGGGATTTTCTTAAAATATTCGTGTTTCGTGCATAGAAGATCTTTAGGTTTAATCGACCTTTCATTTCTGAGCAATCTCTCTCACACTGCGAGGCCTTTGAGCAAATTGAAGCGGTCCTTCTTGTCCAGTACCAAACGGGACGTGAGAAAATACAATAATTAAGGCGTTCGCGTGCACACACACACACACACACACACACACACACACACACACACACCATACACAATGCTGTTTTTTAGATTCAAGTGTCCCAAAATGTGTCATTCCGGTGAAATCTCGATATTGAATTTTTGGATGGAATGCAATACTTCCCTTTCTTGCTAAAACTTTGCGTTTCGTCTCCTAGTATTTTATAAAACCCACTCCCTACCTTTTGCTAACACATACTGTCACAAATGTAAACGTGAAGTTTCGAAAGATACACTCATATTACAGTATCAACTGTAGCAAGAAATATGCATGCTTTCTTGGTTCGGTGCATATCAAAATAACTTCCCGTTTCAGTTAGGCAATGTACTGAAGTAATAACTATGTATTAAGCTAGTAGGGCGAAACTTTAATGGACGAGTCCAAAATGTTACGTACGAGTCGCAGCCGAGTCTTTTAAAGTCGTTAACTCGAGTGCAACAAATCTGCACTTCTTGACTATAAGGTTTCCATATTCATTTAAACTTTGATTTTGCATAACCCTTCCTGTAACCTATTTTAAGCAAATCTAAGAAACAAAAATCTTATGTAGTGCATTCACTAGATTTCTGTGCCCACTATTGTTTATTTTTACACCTAAAATTATTTTCTAAACCTATTCGAAAGCTTACCCTGCTACGTAATTCAGTAAATAGAAATAAGCCTTTAGCAGAAGTTTTGTTACCATTTGGTTATAGGCATAAAGGGAAATAGTAAAGCATAATGATAAAAGGACTGAAAAATATAAATCAATAATAACAGACATCTCTGAGATAGCTAATACCCAGTAAAGGTGGTGGGTGCCGAGCGGGATGTCTCAGGCGGTTTCGTTGGTGGCCCCCGTTCGGGAGGGCCGGATCTGATCCATGGTCTTTATCGGGGATTTTCTCGGGTCGCTAGGCGAAGGGTAGGTTAATTACATCCCTCGAATTTGTTGTGCCTCCCTTTCATCTCCATTATCATTACACACAATTTTCCTATGGTGGTCTCTTTCAGGGTAGAAATGTGGGTGTTTTGGCGATGCATGGCAGGATGATATGCTCTGAGTAAAACTTCCTCCTCCCGTACCGAGCGGAATGGCTCAGGTGGTTTCATCTGTGACCCTGTGACCCGCAATCGGGAGGCCTGGGTTTGATTCCCGTGGCTGACCTACCTGACCCATGGATTTTTCGGGGGTTTTCCCGGGTCGCTAAGCGAATGCTGGGTAGGTTAATTACATCCCCCGAATTTCCTGTCCCTCCATTTCATCTCCATTATCATTTCATATCATTTCTCATCTGGTGGTCTCTTTCAGGATAGAACTGTCGGCGAGTGTCTCGGCGGTGCATGGCAAGATGATATGCTCTAAGGTAAACTAATTCCTCCTCCGGTAGGTCGGTTGCCGGTCTCAGCTCCTCTGCTGGGACCATTTCGGGACCGGCAGCCAGGGACCTTTGGGGCTCGGATCGCCTGCCTGGGATCTTTAGGGCTCGGCTGCTGGGCTCGTTGCCGTCCCGCTGTGGGGGTGCGAGTTCGTTGTCCTGGCCTGTCGGGGGAAGTATCTATCCAAGTAAACTGCAGGAAACCTGCCCTCTGTACTGTCGTGACTTCTTGGGTCGGCCGCCCTCAGTCTCCTTCCTCCCGGAGGTGCCCTCACTTGAGGGAATAGGAACAATGGGCCCAGCTCGGTGACCTACGTACCAAATCCCCTCCTTAATGAAATCCCAGTCCTCCTCCCGTAAGACGCTCTCCGAGCCTGGTCTGGTGGAGCCGTTCCGGACGCAGTCAGATGAGCTGCCTATTGGTTGGGCTGCCGGAAAGTTTCTAACAGGTAAAGTGTAGGAAAACTGCCCTCTGCACTGTCATGCTCCTTGGAACGGCTTCTCCCTGTCTCATCTCGCGTGCCCCACTTGGCACGTAGGTACCGTAGATCAAGACTGGTCGCAGTGCCGAATCCCGTCCGTACCGTAATCCAATCCAATCCAATCCAATCCAATCCAATCCAAAGGTAGTGGGGGATGTTTCCACAACAGTCGTTACACATTTAAAGTGTTATTTAATGCGTTACAAATTTCACTTGTGTTTCACATATCTGCCATTATGTTATAAATTTGCTTTGAATTTCCATTAAGTGTTCACCTCGTTAAATTTATTATTTTCCTTTTTTAATGTTGACGTGAAAAAATTTACGTGCCTCCAAATGAGTTAAGTTGTAACTTGATTTAATGTGAATCTTCGTTTGTTTGATTGAATATGCAAACATTAAGCTTAATATATGTAATTGTTACAAATTTAACTTTTCAGTAATGCATGTTTTGTTTGAAGTTTACAATATTATTCGTGAAATAGTCTACATAAATACTACTGAGGGTTAGATTCTCTCAAAGTAATTTCTGGAGATATAGAAACCCGACTTGTATGTTCCATGTTTCACAAAGTTAAGCAATCAAGATCGTTTTCTGAAATGGACACTATAAATTATTGAACTGCTGAAGTAATGAATGCTGTTTCAGAAAACATTTTTGGCCTGGCATGGAGATTTGGAATGCAGTTGTACAACAAAATCTCGCCAGCCATACCAGAAAGAATAAACTGTACCTAAAAGGTGGTGAAGATTAAGGGTTTTTTGTGAGGGAATATGTTATGCTAACACTCTACTAGGAATAATATGTATATTGTGCTTCCAAAAAACCTGCGAATCACTTGAGATAATTGCCTTTAGCCATTCATTTATCTATGAAATACTTATACTACAGAAAAATTATTAGGTACATAGCACATAGCGGTAATTTGTTCACGTGTTTAAGACAGAACACCATTTCATCATAATTATTAGTGTATTACATCCGATATTAGTGCCGCGATTTTTGACCCTGTTGAAGCATTGCATATCTAAGTGGCGAAATGCTATAGGAACATGTCAGCCTTGAGGCTGATGTTCAGTGGAGGACCTTCTTTTTTTAATTTGAAAGACCTCAATGGATGTTAATTAGCGCCTGGCACAAAAAAATCAAGGACTTCTTATGTCTAGTTTTATAAACCAGTTCTATGTGAAAACTCACCTTTAAACCATTCTAACCTCTGAACTACTACTAGTGTATCCTCTAGGAGTTAAAAGTATCAGACGCGGTGGCCTACATACGAGTAGCAGCGTACTTAGGCCATTAGTGGGCCATTTACGCTTTCATTATTATTCTTGTGAAGAAGGGATAAAGGAGAGACTCGAGGGCGACCAGATCCAGAAGAGGATATGCGACAGCAACGTTGGGGTCTTTAAAAATTCCAAATTGGCATTAATCGTAGTTCGCCTAACTAACCCAACCGGAGTAACTGAGATTATCGGGTGATGACGAAACAGCTTCCAGGAGGAAAAGGAGAGAAATCTTTCTGAAGTGCAAATTCCAAAGCTCTACAACAATATACCAACCGTCGTCACTGAGGTGGATGACTTGAAACAAACAAAAGAAATAAAAGAAGAGGAAATTCGTGTTAGAAGAGGAAATTTCGAAAATTCTCATGGTCAGAATGGTCTGTCTGAAGGAAACTGAGTCCGGACCTACCGAATGCAAGCCTCAAAGGTTACCGTGAGACCATCCCTCTTTAATCGTTACTTTTCATAAATTAGTGATAGTTTGGATTGACTATCCACATATTTTGAATTCGTAGTTGAACGAAATACAGTTTTATACACAAGATTTTGAATAAAATTTGTTTATAATTTAAAATTTAGTTAAAATCGATATAAAATTGAGAGCAGTTCAGAAGAGGCAATTCTACAAGTTTTGAATTCTTAAGCGAAGAAGCACGTACAGAACTGAAGTTTTATATACAAGGTTGAACAAAATGTGCCTATAATTTCAAATTTGTTTTAAATCCGTAAAAATTAAGGATAATTAAGATAATTGTGCTGTTTTTAACTCTGATATGTTTATAATCATCAGAAGCGCAGTACAACCATAATGAATTCCGGAGCAGTAACCAACGCCTTGCCAACATGTTTATCGATTCACATTCTAAACAGCTGGTATGTGATGTAATGGTTTCTGTTTGCGTTTGTTATGCGAGGCATACCACAAGACTAAACCTGTTTTAATTATCTGCAACTCGACAAAGAACTTCACTTTTTATTTTAAATTTATTGCAATGAACTGAGATTTCTTTATCCTTCTCATTCTGCTAGAAAAACAGACTTTGTCATCAAATCTGTTCTTCTTATAATATAGTTTTCAATTTGCTAATGGTATTTTAATTCAGGTTCCAGCCTCACACTTTCATCAAGGGTTTGAAAGTTACGACTTGCAGCAGGTCTATAATCTGCCAGGACAGATTCCAACCCGTTCATAGGCACAAGGTTTGTAGTACATAGGAATTATTCCACTTGATGGATAGAGTCAACATAAAAAATTCAATGACGTGGCCGGGATTTTAACTATGGATCGCCTGGTTTCCGTCCAGTCTCTCTAACCCATTGAGCTACCATGGCCAACGTGCCGTTCTAACATTAATTTCTCCATTTGACTCGTATATTTCCCCGGTAAACCACTGGGGGCTCTCGCATCCGAGATACCCGTTTGTGGCGACTTACTATCGTAAATACTTGAGTCCCAGGCTTCATCATTTAACTATTATTATTTTAGTTAATTGATGGAAATTAATCATTTCTCCACACTAGCCGTTTATAGGCTAACGTTTTTTGTGGATAGAGTCAACATTAAAAATTCAATGTCAATGCCAAGATTTGAAACACGGATCTCCTGGTTTCCGTCCATGCACGTTGGCCATGGTAGCTTAATGGATTAGAGCGACTGGACGGAAACCAGGAGATCCGTGGTTCAAATCCCGGCCATTGCATTGAACATGTTGACTCTAGCCATCAGAAACCTTAGCCTATAAACGGCTAGTGTGGAGAAATGATTAATTTCCATCAATTAACTAAAATTATTCCACGTTTTAAAATTAATTTATGAGGTACCAAGAAGAGAATAGGAAAATGTATCTTAAAGAAAGAATATTTACAAGTGTATATAGAGTGGAGACCTTATCAATTAAGATAAAAACAGAATATTTGAATCAGTCAAAATGGGTTGGACATAACCAGAAGTTTTGCAAGCACTAAAAGTGGTTGTTCCGTAGAAGTCGAGAAACAGCGTGACATTGTATATAACAGAACTCTTCAACGGTGCAAGGTAAACATGGAATATCTGAGTTTATAAGTGATCAAGTTGTCAACACTGATGTTTATGAAGGTCAAACAATAAAGAAGGCCTAATAACTACAGATTATATCTCACCATTGCGTGTGTTTGGATATATATTGACACTTCCCTATAAATTTCAGCCAGATGGCTCTCATTAGGCGGCCCGGATTCAATCCCAGGCGACCGCAAAGTGGGATTTGTGACGGACAACATGGCGCTGGGGTAGGTTTCCTTCGGGTCCTCCGGTTTCGCCCCATCATTCACCAATTGCTTCATCATTCATTCATCCCAGGTGTTGGGCCGACACCCCAACCCTGATTCTCATCTATCAGGTCAATATGCTTCGGCACCCTTGCTCTGAGGGGACCCAAGAGACCCCTAACCCAGCATTTTAAAAATTATTTTGTTTTGTTACAATCTTTCAGTCTCAAATAGTAAACATATCTGCTCCCAAAACAAAACGTCAGTTTAACATTTGTTTGTAAACAATTATACACAGAAATATTACCTATTTTTCTATGATCATGTGGACTGATGTAAAAGTGTAATTTTTGTTCATTATACTGATAAGAGTTACATTTGAAAGGAACGTACAACTACCGCTTTTCTTCCGCTAATCGAATTGCCAGCTTATTTTGTAATTTCTTGTTGAAAATAAGCACGTCACGACTTCAGGTAGACAAATAGCTCAGGAATTGTGAGAGTGTGTCTTATTACATCATCGCTTTATATGTTTTTCTTTATCTACTGGCTCCAGAAAACAGAATCACCAAAGCCATCAACATTCTAACGTTTACTCTGATTTGGGCCTCTTTTCACCTCTCACGTATTTTAAAATCGTTGAACATCGATTTCTAGGCCAACTTTTGCTTACCTTCATACATAAAGACATGCATATTTCACATCATGGACCTGCTATGAGACAAGGTTTCGACAGAAATCCTTTCACTTTCCATTTTGTGTGTTTAGCTTTCTCCAATGCAGTCAACATTCTCTAGATAACATATTAGTTATTTAGGGTCTTCCATTCTCCTACTGTGTGTCAGGATACATTCTATAGCACATTCGATATTTAAAAATTAGGGCATTATTAAAATACTGACTGTATTGAAGCCAGTACTCCTAAATTCCAAATACCAGATAATTACATTTGATACCAATTTTACTTAAATCGCAGGAAGAAATCTTGTAGATGATATGCTGTAGGAGACTGTTTCAACACTCAGAATCACAAAAAGTTATTACAAGTTGTTGACCTTATCTGTAGGGTAATAAAGAAATAAATTGATGATTGCCATTCTACAACATGAAGGTCGTTGGAGTAAATCTTACAGATTTACAATCCTTAGAATTATTTTGCAACTAAAACTTCTTGGATATAAGCTATTTTATAGATGTTTAAGGCTTCTCTCTCTCTCCCTCTCTCTCATTGCACAAAAATAACTACATAAAGTCAAGCAATTATGGTGACCATCAATTCGACTTGTAAATCATCTGGATTGTATTTGTCATATTTAATTAGCACATTGTGATGGCTACTTTGTTTTTACTGAAGTTTTGCCAACAGAAGCTACCAACATTATAATATTCAAGGCAGTGGAATATTTAAAATCAGTTTGCTCTTAATCCTAAAAGAAGTGACCACAGCAAATTGAAGTAGGGTGTCTTGTTTACTATTAAATAGCACTATAATCTTCCAATCTTTTAGTTTAAAACCACTAATTACGGCGCCGAAAGGAGAACGAGTTTTTAGCGTAATTCTGCGACATCATTGTTATATTTCCAACGCGTATGAAGATTTGCTACCGAAATTATCTGATTAATACAACATCAATAGGAATGCCATCTTTACTTTACACAGAAATAATATTTTTGCTTTGGATACTCTATGTTACTATATACAATATACAATCAGTTGTATAACGTACGTGGTCTTGTTGCAGGAGGTACTTCGACAATCCTAGAATAGCATTTCTTCATCTATGCTCTTTCTGTAGGTTAAATTGGGGTACAGATTCTCATATTTTCTATACACTGGAAATTACTGATACAGAATAAACGAATGTTTTATAAAATCTAAATCGAATTTAGGCTTTATTTGATTTATTGGTGCGAAAGACTTTAGTTTTCATTTATTTATATCACCACTGACAAAATCAACCTCATGAAAATTGAATATTTTACGGCAATGAGAATTACTCAAGACTTTTTGAACCCATATCACATAATTGAGAGATGATATTAGATTAGACCTTCGCCACAAGGATGTTTAAGGGCCTTTCCTGTGGTTTTAACTCTGTCTACTTATCTACCCACATAAACCAATTTTGGTATGACAAATTTAAAGTATACAAAATTCTTATTGTCATCTATGATATAGTTAAAGTTTACTGTGCTATTTTACACGACATACTTAAGAATCTTATGTATTTGGAGGGAAAATGATAGGAATGTAGAGAATTAAAACTTAACCTTCAAGTATATCTCTCCAAGTGATGCCAGTGTTGACTAACCCAAACAAAAGTACTTTATTTTTCCGTCCACAAAAACTAAAAAACAGCACAGTTTAAAAATTTTGATCTTAAAGCTTTTGGATGCCAAGGAATCCGTTTACAGAATGCCAGATGGTTTGACACTGCTGAGAATGTAAGGAGCTGTTAAGGAAAGTAAGCTGCTATTTCAATAACGAAAGAGGGTTCAAGTTGTATTTATTGTTAATTTATTTTCTAGTAAATAAGACTCAGGAAACAATACATTGTTTAGGTGAGGTTTTTGTGATAATAAAGTGAATCAACAAAGGCAAAGGATGGAAATAGTATGCTCTAAATCTGATTAACTCTGATCTCCAAGTCTTTGGCTATAAAGCTATTTGTTTTCTCTCCTCTTAACTTGTCTTGAAGTTAAAAGAACAGTGATTTCTTTTGTATCTAGAGACAATATAAGGGTTTCTACCTATTTCGGGCATCCATGCCGTGTAGAATAGTAAATATTACTTGTTTGGGTGAATGTCGCTTGCTGCATACCAATGCTGATTGCCTCTCGCGTCCTAATACATGAGCCATTCAAAAATTAGTGACAACACTGCCTGCATTTGGCGCTATCAGTGATAAATAATGTAAGCTGATAATAATGAAAAAATAAGAGCATCTAATGTTTATAAGCTGTGAGTTTGAAGACCATTTTACTTAATAAGACCTTTTTTGTAAATTTAATTATAGGTTAGTGGTTTAAATATGTTTAATAAATACGAACAAAGATGCTTCATTAAAATTCAGGTTGCAAGAGGCATCAATGCTCGACAATACCATACAGAATAATTGGGAACTTGTGGTAGACAGATTTTACCATATCGTACCGTGGCTAGATGGGCCAATACATTTCGTAGCCGAAGGGAAGACGTTCATCAAAAACGTAGAGCTGGCAGACTGTAATCAGCAAGTGATTATGTACATGTGAATGCTGTCAGAGCACTACTGGAAGAACATCGTTGTTGAACTAGCAAAGGAAAATGTAATTAGCACTTAGAGGAGTTCGTATCGATGGCATCCGTCGGCTCCCTGATGTGTTGAGGCGAGTTCATGTTGGAGGAGATTACTTCTAAACACTGTAGTAATGTGACTGTTCCAAAAATGTTTTATTTGTTTTAATTAAAATGTTAGCACTAATTATTGAATGCCCTAAGTATTTAGTTGTGGTCTGGAGACTAAGAACTAAACAAAAAATATACTGCTGTTTATATTAAAATATTATCTCGTGCTGTATTTACTCTGTTTCACCATGCCATTAAGGACATGGTCCGTTCTTAAACAGGTTTTAACTGGAATAAGGATGTTTCTTTTTACTATGATAGAGGGGATAGTTCTTACCAAGTATCATTTAAAGAACCCATATTCCTTCGATTTTTTTAAATTGTCGTAGCAATGTACTATCCGCAATTATAATGTTAAGATCAAAACGTGAGACAGGTTTGAGGGATGTTGTTTTACTTCACTAGGTAAAAACAAAGTGCACTTAATAGTATTATACATGTTCTATATGGTGTGACTGATATTTGATCGCATTCAACCTTAAATAATGCGGTTTGTTCCAAGTGTATTACATTTAAAGACGGAAAAAAACCTGATTTAGAGAACAGGTTCAGAATGGTGTCTTATGTCACTGGTCAGAGGTGGTCTTGTTGCAATTATTACAATGTGTATAAATTGTCTATTGTGAAATAGCGTAAACCACCTTTATAATGAAATAAGGTAAAGGTAACAAAACTAAGGAGTTATGTTAGTAGTATCACTCAGTATTTATTAATTTGGTATTACATTTTAGAAGGCCAAAATAAAGAGTTATGAATCACATTCAATGGGATTTGAGTATACCTAGTAGTAATGAGGATTGAGGATATGAGTGCAGTGGTGAAAGGAAGAACAGCACGTATGGACTATGACGTCATTATGGTCCTTAAACTAGCATGTGCCATGTTTCAGACTTCGTAAATAACGCGTTCTTCGACGTAGCGTTCGCATAAAGGTTGAATGACATATCCTGGTTTCTGGGGAAGGACAAGTGTTACAGGTCTCCTTGCCTGAACGTGTTTAGCTCTTAGCGGAAGTAAGAGATTAGGGTTCACTCGATATATGGTTAGAATGACAGCGATACAATTAGAAGTATTTTCTCGTGCATTATTTTAACGATATGTTACTTACCTCTTCCGAGCATGCAATATATTAATTTTCTCATTAACGACATAAACGGGAACGTTTCTTGACTAAACTCCGTCCAGGAACTACTGTGAAAGTTGTGTAATTTGTTTATTATGCCATACTTTATACCTTGAGCTAGTTTTACTTTCTCTGTTTACCTACAGTAAGTACAGGAAGTATTGCATTTCATTAACTTTTTTTCTCAATAACTACAACTAAGTTTTACACTTATCTAATAGTTTAGTCTTCACTGTATCTTATCATGTTTACTATATATTGATCCTATGAGTAATCCTATTACAACAGCTTCATCACACTGATTTTAACACACTAAGTACAAGGGCTTGGTTCTTTTCAATCTTCGTACTGTTCTGCTATTGGCTAGCATTCGCAGTACCTCTGTATTTTCATGTGCACGTAACCGTCTTTCATGCTTAGCTACAGCAGCTTTAATTTC
Source organism: Mantis religiosa (assembly GCA_030765055.1). NCBI lineage: Eukaryota > Metazoa > Arthropoda > Insecta > Mantodea > Mantidae > Mantis > Mantis religiosa. The sequence continues at coordinate 59,469,097 of CM060953.1, read as the reverse complement.
TTCATTAACAAATTCTATATTCAAGTCCCTGTAGTTAATATAAGTGCATACATACCAAGGTGTCTTTACTCTAGCCCTTAGAACGTTATTCTGAATGGTTTCGACAATCGTTTTCTTTGTGCAGCCCAAAAAGGATATGCCGTGCATCTATACAGGTTTCAGCACTTGTTTATAAATCAACAATTTGTTGTGTTGACTTAATTCTGAGTAATGTCCTAGCAGCCAATACAATTTTCTAAATCTTAGATCTAATTCACTTTTTTTTTTTTTCCTTTTTACATGCGATTTCCAGTTAAATTTTTCATCTAGTACCAGACCTAAATATTTTACCTCTTTTTCGTAGGAAACAGTTTATCCATTTAGCTCAATGGGTACTTTTTCTGTTTTCCTGTTTGTAAAATTTATATGAACTGACTTTGTTTCGTTTAATTTTATTCGCCATTTTTTGTCCAACTACTGACTTTGCTGATTGTTTTTTGAAGTTTTTCTGTAGCCTCTTCAACAGTGTCACCCACTGACATTTCTGCTCTATCGTCGGCAAAAGTCGCAATCTCAGTTTCCTCATCTTGTGGGACGTCTCGTGCATACAAGTATAATATCGGTCCACGTACAGTACCCTGTGGCACTCCCGCAGTGATATCTTTAAATGCAGAGTATCCACTTCCTTGTTTAACTCGGAATTTTCTATCTTTGAGATAGAATTGTATGATTACACTCTTCAGGTAGAATTCGCTTTAATTTAAAAGAAGACCTTTATGCTATACTTTATCAAATGCCTGAGATACGTCTAAAAGCACTTGCACACATTTTCTTTTCTTCAAGAGTTCTTTCAATTATTTCCACAATTATGTGAACTTTCTGCGTGGTTATTCAAAAAATAATGCCAACATTTTACAGGAAACACGGTTTGGGGACTCCTTTAATTTAAAAAAAGTATTAGAAAATTGTCAGAGAGAGAGAGAGAGAGAGAGAGAGAGAGAGAGAGAGAGAGAGAGAGAGAGAGAGAGAGAGAGAGAGAGAGAGAGAGAGAGAGAGAGAGAGAGAGAGAGAGAGAGAGAGAGAGAGAGAGAGAGAGAGAGAGAGAGAGAGAGAGAGAGAGAGAGAGAGAGAGAGAGAGAGAGAGAGAGAGAAAGAGAGAGAGACAGAGAATGCGTGCACATTATAAGTCTTTAGTACACACAAAGTATGTTGGCAATATTGAGACTTTTAACTCTTGATAAAATTTGGAAATATGCTGGCACAAAAATATTGTTGTGAATGTAATAGTGTGTGGTAATGATTGTCCTGTTATGATTTAAATATTTTATAGTAAATGTGTTCAGTGCAATAAAAAGGTAGTTTAAAATTAAACATTGATGTCGCAATGAACCCGAATACTACAAGTCAAACTTAGCATGTAAGTTCAGATCTTCCAAAAAATACGTAGCGAAAGTTTTCAAGACTTCAAGCTGCACTTTATATGTAACATTTTTTGAGAAAGCTAACGTTTACGAAAATGGATAAAGGTTTTGTTGAAAATGTCATATGTTTAAGACTTTTTAATGAAGCATTACATGTGTATCTTGAATTTCCTGTGAATAACCTTTGAATAAAGTTTATGTCTGACACATTTTTATGTGTAGTTAACCATTTCTACATTCCTTCGATTAGTTTGAGCCTTCAAATACTAATATGCGCTTTTCTCAAGGGAAGGTGCTATTCGTAATTTTTTTCATGATGATAAATGCAATTTAAAAACTACCACACATCGACTGTTAAAGATTTGATTACTATTATTTCCATAATCCCTTTATATCCTCAACGAAATATTAATAAAAACTGCAAATGTTTATCTCCATTATGATTAACAAGTTTTTAGAACAATTGACGTTGCAAGAAAGTCACCTAAGTGTAACTGAACATTCTTTTCATATTTTTCGTTTAAAGTTCTGGCACAGTTTTGTGTACCAAGAATGAATTATAATAGTCTGTAGTACAAACTTGGGCGATGATGCTTTGGCATATGTCTGGGAAACAACTCCTTTCTTTCACTTCTATGATATAATGAACGTACTAAACTAAATTTCACTTCTGCAACTCCATAAAATATCACCAATGCACTTTCCCCTTGCCCTCCTTATATTCGCTTTTAGTGGGCGTAGACACAAGTTTTAATCACGAAAGGAGATATTGCGATGTCTTTAATAATCAAATCATTTTGTTTATTATTATTTTTACACAAAAATTATAAAACTAACATAAGCCCATTCACAGTTTTAGAGCAATAGAGTGTGGACTGGAAAGTTAGTTTCCAAATATCTGGAGTTCCAAAACGACAGCTGAATGAAAAAGGACAGTCTTTGCAATCTAATATGTAGGGGTCTTCAGAATAATTATATTTAAAGAAAATAAAAAACTATCGTTTGTACCTTTATTTCTAGAGATCAAGGCGTATGCTATCCATAGAAAGTAAAGCGGGTTGTTTCATTCTCCAGGAATTCATTAATCAACTTGTTCATTGGCCATCGAGTCAGAGTGTAGAGATATATACTTGAAACATAAACAAGTTAACCTTTTGTACGAGGAAAATGAAATAAATTTCTGAGGACTACGCAAAATAGATGAATAAATTAACAAGCACCGAGGGAATAAATAATATTACACAATTTAATCGCTAGAACAACAGAATGGATAGTTCATCATTGCCTACAGATTTATTCTCTATGGGATTGAGTAAAAGTTTAATCTTCTCTTGAGTAATATAAAGGATTTGTGGTACAGATATGTTTTCTTAATCTACAAAGCATACTCTGATGGATCGTTCAATAAAATGAAATTTATTTCAAATTTTAACCTATGTAAATTAAAAAATAGGAATGAACTACTACACCAATTGGACGAAATCCCATTTTAGGACTCTAGTATGAGTATATTAGTGGGGTTTATTATTTATTATCCAATTCTGTGGTACCTATTTTATACAAAGGTATGTTAGGAATATAGTTTACAGACTTGTGAAAGAACAAGAAAATGACAGATTATATCATCAAAAGTACACGTTAAAATTAACCATTTAGATTAAGAACTATTTTGTTCAAGAAATCTATGAAATATGGATAAGATTTGTAATTCATCAAAATATGTGTTAGTGGTTTAGAAAAAGTGTAACCTAAGGATTGAAGCAATAATTCAAGTTCATATATTTCAAAACAGAAAACGGGACAATCAAAATAAAAGTGATGGACATCTTGAAGGTGATATCCTTTGGTGCATTACTGGAAAACCAAATAGTACTGAGCTTCAGTTGCAGGACACAGGTATTACAAATGATAGTACTATGAATAGGGACTAACGTTGGAATGATAAGCATAGAGGATCACCTGTATCAGAAACAGTGAGACTAATGAAACGAGTCATTTGCGAGTCACTTGCAGGTCAAAGGATTAAACATTTTAACCAAGATTTATAAAGTATGTAGGAATCTGAGAATATATAATAGAGTCAAATACTATAAAATGAAGGAATTCACAATGGATCTCTAATGGCTAAGGTGCTGGTCTCCAAAAGTGAAGTCTTTCTAAATCTAATCTAGGAAGATGGAATTTTATTGCATTTCTTAAATTAATACGGAAGTACAAGGTGTTTAAACATTTACTTTAAAGAAACTAAGAATAAACAACCAACAATAGTGTATGAAATGATGTAAAACTATTTTTATATTATTATTTACTTTACACAATATGGCAATAGTTAAAATATTTTTAGAACCGTAATTTAGGCTATTAACAGCTGATATATGTTTTGACAAAAAGAAAAAAAATGGAACATTATTTCCGCAGTTAACTAAATTATTAATTGAATTATTTTGTGAACTACAGCTTGCATATATGGCATTGTGTATGTAGTAATCTGTGTCACTTGATACGTAATTCCAACAAATGTGTAATAGAGATTTAAAGTCAGAGTAAAAGGCTGAAAAATAAAAGTGAAGCCATAAAGATAGATTGGAATTTAAGTTACTGTGAGTTTCAAGCATTTGAGTAGCTCAGCAGTTTCATTACTTAAATATTAGAAAGTTCCAGAACAATTTCCAGTCTTACACAGTAGCTAAAAGCTATTTTACGTTTGGATAAAATCTCAATGAATAAAGTTACAAATAAGTAATAGCCATTATGAACTTTGAGGCTAGCCGAAAGAAACTAATATTTGTGAAAAATAATTTAAATATCCCATAGCACTGTCACTGAAGTTTTCCAAACGTTAATGACAGATCTTACTGTTATACTGTAGAAGAGGGGAAGAAGATTGTGCTGCTCTGTATCGAATTAACAATAGTTCTCCTAACGAGAAAAAAGAAAATGCAGAAAATTAGCTACTCCTTTGTGATGTCGGAGTTTACGTTTAAAGAAGTTAATTAACAGTTAAGTGATCGTAATTACTGTTTTGGTTAACCTCTTCGGTTCAAGCAATAAATCACTAAAACATATATTTACATAAAAATAATTTCTCATGTCATCGTATTTGAAACATGGATGTTTATGGCCACTGGTCTCTGAAACGTTTGCCAAGATTTTTCTGAATGGAAAGTCTGAATTGGCGCGCTCATATGATTTTCTCTGCTCAGTTGTTTACAAAGCTTTCTATCTGAAGCTTATACTTCTAGGTACTGTATATTAATCCAGACAAAAATTAATTTCACATCATGTATGTATAAGAAGAGTACAATATGCTAAAGCAATCGACTTTTAAAAACCAAATTTCCACGTAATAGCTTTGAAATTCCAACCTTTTTAGATTATGGTAGAAAAAAAGCAAATAGCAGATATTCCTGCATTTGCAAATTGAAAGGAACAGTAAGAATACATCGTAAAGGGGATATATGCATTGTGTGATTTAATGGGACCTACATTTTATTTGTAATACGATTTTTTATATCTCTTACGGCTCAAACTATACAAAATACACTCAGAATGAAGAAGAACCTACAACTAATATCAGAAAATAAAATATGTAAATTTTATTAATTTGAAAACAGAAACTGATATTCTGAAAAAAAGTACTATCGTTCACTAACACACAAAACTGGCATATAGAATTTGTTTCTCTCTTATGGTTATTCCAGAAAGAAATATTTAAATATAATTTATTTAAAATTTACTTTCAATGGTGGAATTAATTATATCATATCTTGAACAATTCAAAATTATAAACGAGTTCTTTAAATATATTCTGCCCAAGTTTCTGGTGACAATTTGAATTCGGACAATTAGGTTACAAATTGCATTGCATGGAAGGTTTAAAATACGCAAAAATGTGAGAAAATCTAAGCTAGTAAAAAGAATGAGAACTAAATAAAGACAAAATAAGTTAGAGAATCATACTATATAACAAATAATTAGAAACCAAGATTCTTATACTTTCCATATTCATTTAATAGCATTAATGAAAGCTTAAGTTCCTATATACATAATCTTATATCATGATACTCTTTTTATTATTTTTTTCCATTACAGCTATTTTTTTACTATGATTTATATTTATGATATATTGTTATACAAACGACCTAACATATTTCATGGAGTAGGAGATTATGAGATTAAATTATTTTTCGTTTGTTATATTTATTATTCTTGGGTATTTAAATGGAATTATGAGCGAAAGCTACAATGTGTAATTTCAGTTAACAATTCAAGCTTCAACGTAGTTTTAGCACAAAATTTATGTTTAAAAACATTTTGACCAAATTTTAGCTGCTGTCAACCTCAACAAGAACACATTTTCGGTCTACGACATGTATTCTATCATTAATTTACTTATCTGTAGCTATACTATTTCCATTGCAGCTCACATTTTTCAGATAGTTTACTCTGAAGGATGAAAAGCAGTTCTCATTAATACGTAAGAAAACAAGGTTTCTATAGCCTTCAGTAAAACTGGTTTCTTTCAAAATCCGGTCTCCCTTGTACACGCGTGGACTATGGCGTATTGTGCAGACATAAGCTTTGCTCGGGTATCCAGATAGCATTCTTTTAGAGAAGTGAGTATTTTCATATATATAGTGTAATGCAAGTAATATTTGGTATGTTTGATTAACAATTCATGTGCAGTTGATGAAAGGAAATAATTTGGCCCTGGAACCCTTTGGTTACTACGACTGCCGGATATTTGCCTCTTCATGGTAATGGAAAAATCCAGAAGGAACCTCAACCATGGTCGAACTGATTCCTTCACACGAAGACATATTACATTTACTGTCATTAATGTTGAGCGTAATTTGCTTTCTTATGTATCAATCCCTAGTTTGTTTTGTAAATAAAAGGTCTTTAAGATTACACCAATCACGAAAGACTCGTTAAAAGTATATTTGAGGTCCTAAAAGGTTTTCACTTAAAAAAGATACTCAGTTCAATAGACATGCACTATAGCCTTTGTGCTATTTCCATCTTAAGCATTCATGTAGCAACAATGAAGCTAAAATATTTATTGCGGTTTTCAAATTTCTATAAAATTATGTATATCTCTGTACATATAATAAAACAGGATTGAACCTATTCTAATGCAACTTTTTACGTAACATGAGTCATACCAGGTGCCTTAAATGTCTCACCACAGATAAAGTTATTTTGTTCATTTTATTATGCATTTGCTTCGATTCTGTATAATATTATTAATTCCGATGAATCGCTCTAGCCCCCGTTTCCAAAAAAGGAGAGCGACAATCCCATGTCAATAGATATATTGCATATATAAGAACTCCTGCGGGATGGAATTTCGGAACATCGGTGGCCTGATGCGGTTATAGCAATTGGTAGCGTCGTTAAGCAATAAAATATTTATTTTTACACTTATTTTAACCACATTACCCTAAATGATATGTTAGGTTTTTCAAATACATTGCAGAAAAACAAACAACAAATAAACTCATTAAAATAGTTGAATAAATTTAAGATGTGAAGGATATCAAGCAGTGGTGCAATAGGATTTAGGGAATAATTTTGTGAATAATGGATTTTGCAATGTTAAAGATGTCCTAGAAGAATGTATATTTGATATATTACAGGAAATATGATAAAAAGTTGAATGAAAAAAATAATTTTTTATTGCTTGTCATTTTAAGCATCTTAACAAGGACTTCTTCCACATTTATACTATTTATTTCCTTAAAAAACTAAATATGAATTTAGAAATAACAAATAGCAAAATTTTAAGTTGCATTTGACAGAAAGTGTTGTGATCTGATGAGCTCTCTCGTTTCTAAAGATTCCAGTACGACCTTTAACCCGATAGACAAATATATTTGGCATTTTGAATAGTTTTCTTTCTATGGTAACACGTGATTAACTGTTATAATCATAGATAGTACACTCGAAAAATTATGTCAGAAATAAAGGAATATTACTTGTTTTACGAGGGCTGTTCAATAAAGAATGATCACCATGCTTTTGACAACGTATCTTTACTCTATCCTCATACTTTTTGTGGTCCTTCTCAAAATAGTCTCCTCTGAATACGACGCACTTGTCCCAGCGTTTCTGCCAGTCTTCAAAGACATGCTGGAAACCATTTTTTGAGAGATCCTTCAAAATCGCCTCCGCAGCCTTCACCACTGCTACTGATGATGGATAATGCCTCCCACGAAGGCGTTTTTCTTCAGGTTAGGGAATAGAAAAAAGTCACACGGGGCTAAATACGGACTATACGGAGGGTGAAGGATGCATTTCACGTTTATTTTTGGAAGATATTCAGCAACAACATTGGCAATATGCAGCCGTGGTACAGCATCCAACCTGCTTCACGGAAATGTGGTCTTGTGCGCCTGATATAGACCTGCAATGTTTTCAGGATATCTCTGTAGTATTGTCCAGGTACTGATGTGTGTGCAGGTACAACATGCTGATAAACAATTCTATGAATATCAAAGAATGAGATGACCATAACTTTACGAGCAGAAGCAACCACTTTTGCTCTTTTGTTGGTTGGTGATGGAGATTTCCACACAAAGCTTTGCTGTTTGCTCTCAGGATCAGCAGTGATTACGTTTGAAAGAAATATCCGGATCTTCCTCTAACATCAACTTAAACTGCATGTTACCTCCATTGCAGCGGTAGGCGATACTGAACATGTCTGAACTTGCCTGGTTCTCACAGGCGGGTAGCAGGAGTACCAACTATGAAACTACAACGGCGTGTTTGTTTTACATTAAGCTAACAAAATATAATAAGATTGAAGTTTAGTGCTAAAAATTATGACGGTAAAAATTATGATTATTCTTTATTGAACAGACCTCGTAAATGGATTATTATAAATATGTTTTAATTAAAGAAACAAATTTTACAGAAAATTAAAATAATGAACCTTTTGCATGAAGTTACTGCCTAACGATTCAATAATGTTTTTAATATTTGGCTTATCATACCAGAATGATATACAAGTAATAAACAGCACTCTCTGAGTTTGCAATACTTATGAACAAACAATAAACAATTTATACAGGTTCAGAAAGTGGATGGAGAAATGTTTCAACGATGCATTTCTCAAACACAAGTTCTCTGTTATTTACTTTCTGATTCGTCAAGCATGAGAGATGCAACAGACATCAAGCTGTACGCACTACTGGTACAGTTGATTTCTGAAAGCGCCGAGCAGACCGTGAAAATTAATGAACATCGCCTACTAGATGGGTATCTCGAAGTGAGAATTAGCAAAGCGCTTCAGTAAGGAAATGTGCACACACTCACAAACAGTTGAGAAACTTTCTTTGTGTAACGTCAGAGATTTGTGTTGCAAGGAGAGCTAAGCTGCTGGGCAAAACAGGCTATGAATCATATATTTGGGCACAACATGACATTAGATATACGTATTTGTGCTTGGTTTAATTTTGAATTGTCATTTTGATTTTCTATAAAGATAATCTGAATCTATCTATTCAAATTATCGCCTAAACACGGCTAGTGTGGAAGAATGAGTAATTTATATCATAGTGGTAACTATGATAGCTTGGGACTTAAGTACTTAAAGCATAAGTCGCCACAAAAGGTACGATTCTTGTTGTATATGAGAGCTCGTAGTGGTTTACCGGGGAAAATGCGAGTCTGTTGGAGAAATTGTCACGCTGACAAGTTGGTTATAGTAGCTCAATGGTTAAGAGCAGCCGGACGGAGACCGGGAGATTCGTGGTTGAAATCCCGGCTATGGAATGGAATTTTTCAATCTGAGTCTACTTACTCAAAATATAGTTTGCTTTTAAAAATATACCTAAATTACATACCTAAATATACCTAATTATAGAGCAAAATCTATTCCTAAATATTTTACAATTATGTGTGGAAAAAAGTTCAGAATAAGCTACCTGCTCATAAGTCTTTTCTTTTTTATTTCTCTAGCATAACACATTGATTGATCAGAAACTTTGATGCGGAAATATTAGCCATCAAACTAGCAGTAACCAATCTCTCTTATTGGAGCAACCTCATTTACCAAGGCAGTAATTTTAGTTGACTCTAGAGCTATCACAACCAATCACACCAATCACCCACATGAAACAGAAATAATATCTAAAATAAAACAAATAATAAAATCTCTAATGACAAAGAACAAATTGATAGTTTTTCAGTGGATACCCTCTCATGTAGGTATTATTGGCAATGAAACAGCAGATTATCTTGCCAAAAAAAGGAACAAAACTACAGTCTGCACAAATACCATTACCACCAAATACACTTAAGAAAGTAGTACAAAGAAAAATAACTGTATGGAAGGACAATTCCAAAGAAAAGGCAACTGGGAAAACATTGAAGACATCTGGGAAGTATACAATGATAAAACAAGGAAAGAAGCAGTAGTCAAATTTAGATTAACAACCGGCCATGATTGCTTGAATGAGCACCTAATAGGGTAGGTATACTATCAACAAGTGAATGCCACATCTGGTGTCATGAATTCCTCCCACCTTCTGGTGTGCCCAGGCTTAAACGAAGATCTCCAGAAACAGGGTGATTGTGTAATCTATAATGGAAGGCCAAAGGCATTTTAAAACTGATAGTGCACATTAAATATGTTTATTTGTTTCCTCATGCTCACATGTTATATTATTTGTAATTTGTAACCAATTCCAAAAAGAAGCATCATTGACAATGTTTTTACTCTTAAACAAATAATAGAAAAACGACGAGAACAAAATTTAGAGACGCACTTACTATTTATTGACTATTATAAAGCTTTTGACAAAGTATCACGAATGATACTGTAGAAAATTTTAAATAATAGAGGCATACCTTTACAACTAATTGAAGGTATAAAAAGTATGTACATTGACACAAAAACCAAAATAAATAAAAGAGAACCAGTAATAGCTAATGGCGTAAGACTAGGTTGTCCTTTATCAACCGCACTTTTTAATTTGTATGTTGACGAAATAGTAAGGATTTGGTCAATTAAAGTCAATGGAGGCATTAATGTATCAGGAGCTAAATTGAAAACTAGGTTGTATGCAGATGATCAAATAATAATGGCCACAAATGAAGTTGACCTGCAGAAAATGCTGTATAGTCTAGATAAAACTGCTATAGAATAGGGAATGAAAATATCAGCAAATAAATCCCAAAACATGACATTTAAAGGAATTAATCCAGTAAAATCAAAAATAGTGTTAGATAACATAATAATTGAGCAGAAATCACACTTTAAGTATTTAGGATGTAATGTCTCGTTCCAAGGGGAAGCTGATATAATAGAGGAAATAAATAAATTTAACTATATACCAGGCACAATAAAAAGAACATTAAAAAATAAAGCAAGAAAGGACTCTATAATAGATAGATACTTTATTTCACTGCTTAGAGCATGGCCCGGTGGCAGCGCTGTCAATATAATATACAATTCTTTACGATGTACAATCCTTTACAGTATAATATACAACTCCTTACAATATAATATACAATTTCTTACAACATATATACAATTCCTTTCATGCACTATGGTAACTATACAGGATTTCTTTTTAACCTCTCTTTGAAATTATTTACATTTGGAGGCAAAGTCTCCAGTAATTCTGCAGTCAAATTGTTCCAGTCATTAATTGTTCTATTGGTAAAGGAAAATTTACCTATATCAGTTTTCTGTTCCCTATTTCTTATTTTTTTTGAGTGATCATTCCTTCCCCTATATGATGGTGTCAACAACCGCTTTGTTATATCTTTCCATGCAGGTTCCCCCTTATATGCTCTAAAAATTGCACATAGCCTTGCCCGTTTTCTACGTTTCTCCAATGATTCCCAGGAGGTAGCAGTGCCTGTAGGGTTTTCAAATCGCATTCCTCTATCAACAAATTTAGCTGCTCGTTTTTGGACTCTCTCGAGTGCTTGTTTTTGACCAACCCGATATGGATCCCAGCATGCCGCGCTATATTCTAATATTGGTCGGACTAAGGATGTGTAAGCTAAATTTCGCGATTTCCCATTGCTGCGTTTTAATATTCTCATTACAAAGTGTAATGCTTTGCAGGCTTTTCCAGTGACCGAGTTTACATGTTCCCCCCATTCCAATCTTTCATTTATTATTACTCCTAGATATCTAGTGCTACTTACCCTGGGTATTCTCTTTTTATCTAATTTATACATCACATTTTCTTCTGTTCTTGTCCTTGAAAATATAATTGTTTTACATTTACTTGGATTTATCTCCATTTGATTGGATTGCGCCCAGAGTTGAATTTTGTTTAAATCTTCTTGTAAATTGTTAACGTCACCTTCGGTCTTGATATTTCTATAGATTATACAATCATCCGCAAAAAGCCGAATTTGTGATGTTATCCCTTTCCATAAGTCATTTACATATGCTAAGAAAAGCAACGGCCCGATCACGCTACCCTGGGGGACACCTGAGGTTACAACTATACAAAACAATGGCAATACCAACTCTGATCTATGGATCAGAAACATGGACACTAACAAAAAGAAATAGTACGAGAATACAGTCATCAGAAATGAAATTCATAAGAGCAATAGCTGGATGTACCAAAATTGATAAAAAATGTAGTCAGGGTATTAGGACAGAATTAAAAATAGAAGAAATAAATCATACTATTGAAATAAATAGAAATCCTATAAACCCATAGGAAGAAGAAACCAGGGAAGACCGAAGAAAAGATGGGTAGACCAATTTGGAGCCGGAACGGGTTAAACAATACAAAGCCGTGAGGTAGAAGAAGAAGAAGAAGAAGAAGAAGAAGTAACCAATTTCTGTTAAATGAGTTACCAAATATAATGGATTAAGCTCAAAATAAAGCCAATATGTAACAACACATACTGATTGCATACTAAGAACTGAATACTACTAGAGACAACTTTACATGAGAATGATTTTTCCATTCAGATTTAAAATACCTTCTCGGATTAGGCGAGTCATATCTCCAGCCTCCGACGCGGCCATTGCATTGTGTACATCACTCGCAACAATGATCTGGTTTTTAAATTATCGGCCGCTATGCTTTGGGCCCGGCAAGTAGCTCAGCCCGCTGTGGTGCATTGCCAGTCTGGACCACATTGACACTATGCTTTAGAGAACAGGAGGGTATTTTGACTATCTTAGACAGAGATTTGTAAGGAGATGGTAACTGAACAATTTCCCTCTGAGTTTACGCAGATCTGTGTATATGGTCGTTGTAGACCATATTTGCAAATGACAGCCTCCGAACTGTTAAAAATTGTATTAATTATTCAACATAAAAATGTGAATAATAAGTATAACTGAATTACTTAACATTATATTAAATGGCACTTTAAAAAGTTCTAATTTTATTGCCCCAAGCTGAAAATAGGTTGACTGTCACTGCTTTTTTAGATTAAATGTATATTATTCTTAACAGAGCGAAACAAAACGTTAAGATATGTATAAAAACACAGATTAGCGGTAAGTTGAAGTTCTGGTTTATTTAATGAAAGTTGCATATTAACCAGGTTTACTTTCGTTTAATGAGGGATTTCCTTTATATGTAATGACTTGCTTCTGAAAAAAGGATGAGAGAAAGCAACCTGTTCTGCAAGGAACCATGCATCGACACCCTGGGGGGTCATCAACAGAGTAACTTGAGTTCCGTAAAAAACAATTTCCGCTATTTTTCCTCCACAGTGAACCGAAAGCAGCTTTCAGCAGAACAAGTTGGCGGAAGTGATTTAAACGAGTTCTTATTGCTCTGAAACTGAAGATTCTGGAAATAAGTGCAGCGTTTGTTACATCGCCTTGAAGAAGTCGATGTTTGTGAATTTAAACAAATTCTATGCAGTATAATACAAGGTGTTTAAGGTTCGATTTTTAGGCAACGGGTTTTCGTAAAAATATAAAAAATTTGAGATATTTTCAATATTTTGTGAAAACTGCATTCTCCTATTTAATGAACAAAATGAATACTTTAATTTCCGTCCTATCCAAAATATGTTAAAAGTAAGTTTCACAATTTGGATGACTTTTGATTTCTGAAATGCCAAAATGTAAAGCAATATTGCAAAATGTATTCAATTACTTTGTTGTAAAGAACAAGCATCTGCCTTAAAGTTATTTATGAATTTAAATGTTTACGTAGGTGTGCATACACATTCCCAATATGTTCCACTCACATGACCTTCTCTACTCTTGTAGAAACTTATCAAAAACGCTTATTTTTATCTACTTAATGATAACCCATAGAAACAATTGCAGACAACTTATTTTTGTCTTGTAGGTGCAAGGTTAAATAGGAATATAAGTGAATTGGCGATTGTTTTGAAATTACTTTCTCTTTACATGACCAAGAGATAAAAACTTATAATGTATCTATATTTGGGAACATTATGTGTTGGAAAACTAAAAACCTAACAAGGAATATATCACAAAGGTTCACTCCACAAAAAATGTATTTCACATACATTATGTATTTTAATGAGAACTTCAAATTTTGGAGCAGTAATATCATATCTATTCTTGCTATGTGAGGGAAAAGAGAGAATGGAGCATTATATGATAGACTGTATAGTGGAGAGGAGAAATAAGATATAGGCAGAAAATGGGATAAAATGGACAAAAACAGTAACCATGAGAATGCTGACAGGAAAGGGGCAAAAGTGGAATGAGCATGGGGGAATTTTTAAAGAAGATTAAAGGGAAGTGGAGTAGGAGAAAAAAGGAGAAGCAGAAGAGAATAGAGAAGGCAGGAGAGAAGGGAGAGAGAGAGAGAGTAGGGATCAAGTAGAGGGAGGACACCCCGAGGTGAACCAAAGACCAAGGAGCCAGGCAACCAAGGGGGCAAGGGGAGAAATGAACGGCTAGACTACAATTTGTTCGTAGGGGTATAGGTAGGCAATAGAAATATTGTGAAATAAAGGTACATCTATTCTTGCGCTTTACAATTATGTAAAATTCACCAGAATGAAGAAAACTGGTGAGGATATTTCCAGATACGTAATTGAAGAAATACCTTTCATTTGACATGAAAATTACTGAAACATATGGTATTTAAATCGAAATCATTAGTCATTTTCAAAAATGTTCCATGCAAAGAGTATTCTGAGGGGGATTTTCTTGAAAATCTTTGTGTTGAATCATTGGAAGATGCTAAACCTAAAATACCAAGTTTGGCACTTAACGGACTTTCCGTTTTTGAGTTAAACTGTTCATAGAATTTTTTTTCTCCCTTCCTCACCAGTGCTGATATTAGGAGTCGCTCGGGGTTCCTCAGAGCGATGGAGTCGAAACATTTGAACTGAGATACCAGGGTTGAGGGGTCGGCCCAACGCCCGGGATGATGAGATGAATCATGGGAAAAATTGGTGGAATGATGCTGGGGAAAACCGGAGGACCCAGAGGAAAGCCACCCCAGCGCCATGTTGGTTCATAGACATTCACACATATTTATACATTGCTTGTAAAATACTTTCTTTTTCAGGGAGTCTCTAAATATACAAACATTTTAATATGCATATGTGATAGCATGTTCTTCGAAAACTATTAAACTGCATTTTTCAAGCTACATAAATATAGCTAAATGACGTAATGTCCACAGACAAGCGCACGCATACAGAAGCAGTTTAGCTTTTAAAGCTGCAAATTTTTGTAATAGCACCATTACTGTCATTATTTTTAAATGTCTATTCTTAAGAGTATTTTATGATCGTGTAAACAACAACAAAGCCCCACTGAGGTCGGGGAGGAGTGCAAGCGTCGTGACCTGCAGGTAATGCCAAAACATTACGTCATTTGGGGCCGAGAACAGCAATGTTATGAAAACAATTGAAATGCATAGCACGCACTGTCAAGGTCCCGGCACAAATCAGCTGACCTACAGGGAACTTCTCTCTTGGCAAGCGGGTTCCTAAGGGAAATTTCTTTTTATTGTTGCCCTTCAAAGAATTTCGCTAATTTATTTTTCCGTCAAAGTTAGTCAACTGTTGCCAATAGTAAAATTTTTTTCTGCAAAGGAGTGATGAACTGGGAGAGGATTTTAATGTTCTAAAATATTTTTTAAAATTTCTCTAAGATAGTATTACAAAAATAATTTAAAATTAAGGGTTATCTAATTCATGATAGTGTATAAAAGGTTATAAATTAATTTAAAAGAACTATATAGGTAGAAAATTATGATACTTAATTTAGATATTTAATTAAAACATATTTATTACTTGCTCTTGTTTGAACGATCTGAAAAGAAAATTAAGAAAATTGCTCTTAAAGGTGGTCTACAGATTTGTGTTTTCCTACCAAATTTGTTGCTAATGGAGATAACTTCACATCATATGTTACGGCATAATAGCAAACACAATAGCAATCTCACTGCAGAATTTATTAACGCGGAAAACTGACCTCTTCATCCCTAATTTGGAATGTGAATTATTAACTTTAAGTATATCTGCTACTAACAGTCCCCATTCTTCCACTCAAAAGTTTTTTTCAAAAGCTAGTCTTTGGCAATGAAGCCATTAGTTCTCTTGCTCTCCAATATTTCTATGTAGTGGCTCCGGCAGGTAGGGCTTCACAGATTAGAAGATGTTCTTCAATCATTTCCTCTTCTTTGTTGCACAGAGGACAATTGGACTTGTATAAATTCCTATTCTGTGTAAGTGTTTGGCCAAATAATCATGTTCCGTAAGTAATCTAAAATTTGCTACTGCAGCTTTACGTGGGATTTCTGGAATAATTTCTGAATTTTTAATTAAAATGTTCCATTTTTTATCTTTGACTTTGTTAGATATTGATTGGTTTTGTTTGTTTTTATATTTGTTTTTGATTAATCTCTTTATGAATTAAATTTGCACCTTCTTTGGCAAGAAAATTAGCTGATTCATTTCCAGCAATTCCACAATGTATAGGTATCCACTGTAATATAATTCTTTTTAGGGCGCCGGGGTAGCGCGGTGGTTTCGTTCGCGGCTCCCGTTCTAAGGGTCCCGAGTTCGATTCCCGGCTCTGGGGTTGGCGATTTTAAGTCGGCCCTATCCACGCCTTCACCTCTGTCTAGCACACGTGAAGTATCCCCTATGCCGTGGTTCGGAGTCCACGGTAAAAACTGTAGGTCCTCTCACCTCACCGCCATCTTCACTATCACCCTATCATCGGAGGTAATGGACACCGCCCTCTGGGCGCCTCCACCTGAGAAATGGGTCCGGTCATCATTTGGTGGGGTGAGGTTACCCCGAAGGCCAAGGTTGCCATGTGGGGAGTGTTAGTAACTAACTATATAATTCTTTTCTGCGGTTTTTGAAGTTGTTGGATCATTTTGTGACATTCTTTAATTTGGATTGACCTCATTTTATATGAACTTATTGCACATAATGCTGCTTTAGAATCAGAAATTATGACAGAATTTTTGAATTTATCTACTCTATATAGAAGGTGCTGGAGTGAAATATGAATAGCCGTTACTTCTGCATCAAAATTTGGTGTGTGGTATCCTGCTGGTTGATAGAATGAGAACAGTGCACACTTAATTCCTGCTCTTGAGTTGTTGTCCAAGTTAGATCCATCTGTGTAGATATGTAACCATTCTTCAGGTGGGTATCTATTGTTCACAGTTTCTAATGCTAGTGCTTTTAGAGCAGGTTTGGAAGTTTCAGATTTTGTAACTGTTTGTTCTAAATCTAATTGAATATTAATTGGTTCAAAAGTCAGTGGGTTTTCTTTGATTAAAATGTTTTCTTTAGAATTAGGAAGATTCAGATCTGTTTTTAATTCCGTAACTTTGTGTTTTCATCTTGATTGGTTGTCCGCAACATTTTTTCATGTTGTATTAGTGCCTGCTCCTCTAAAGTTAGATATATTGGATAGTTCCGAGTTAAGGTTTGCATTACCGTGATTGGAGTTGATTTTGCTGCACCGGTTATTAGTCGCAGGTGATTTATGTTAGGTAATTTATGTTATTTCTTCCACTCAAAAGTTACCCTTCCCAAACTAATCATTAAATAGAAGCGATTTTTGTCCCAGAATTTAAGTTAAGCTATATAAAGTCACTCCTGTTTATCCGTTAAATAGTGCAATTTCTGAAGTTTGAAAGTTATATTTATATGAAATAATCATATAAAGCATTCACACGAGGGTACTCAATGTAAACTCAATCTATAAATAATGATGAAAACGACAAGAATCCACTAACATGACATGACATTGAAAAATGTCATATAAGCAAAATGACACACAATTTCAAAAATAATAGTGAATGCTGGATCCTGACATAATAACAAAAACAAATGATCAATTCTAGGACATACAATGCTGACCATATCAGAAATGGAGACACTAGAAAAAGGTAAACATAAATATTCAACATTTTAATGTATTCTGATATACATGTGCATGTGTATAGGTATATATGTTACATTTTGTATGTACATTATTCTTGATACTAATAACAGGCTCCAGCTATTGTATAAACATATCTTTGTCTTAAAATTAAAACTGCGGACGCAAAATTAAGGAATACAATTTCTATGATCAATTAAGATATGAACACATAAAAGTACAACAAGAAATTTAAAAAATTAATTAAAAGAAAAGCGCTTAAACTGAATAAAGTTTGGTGGATTATTTTAAGGCTAATGCATCATAGAGTTTCATGCCGAATTTGGAAGCAGGAAAAATTGGGATCAACGGAGGATCAATTTTGAGCTTCTGCAGTGAGATATAGATCATAAAGATAGATGGCTCTGATGTTGATTATTTTTGGAAAAATTGAAGAGATAAAATGCGTATGCTAACTAAATCATGCACTAAAATACAATTTAAAAGATTTGCATTTATGGATGAACGTACATTGAATTAAATATCTTCTAAAATAAGCGAAAACCGTATAACAGACAATAATGCTGCACCTTGACCTGCAGTCATTGAGGAGCAAAATTCAAACACACAATCTTGCCTTCTATTTTGCACCCTAAATCAAACCCATCGTACCATTTCTGTGGTTGAACTCTATCAAGGGCAGGTGTACAATATTTAGGCTTACCACGAGCTCACCAGGCAACTCGGCCGGTTTGGTAGTGGTTTTTCATTGCCATTAGAAAGCAAAATCGTAAATATTCGTATATGTATACCATTAAATTTTAGATGCTCTGACATAAGTAATTTTAGTTCTAGGTTGACGCATAAACATTGAACATCACCAACGTTATTTGATTATAACCTACTTTCAGTGGTTAGTATCTAGAAACTTAAACATTTGTTGTGTGGTTTAGCAAGTGATAGAACACACATCTGAGCTTGATTCGAGGAACCTTCAAAACGAGACCTTGGTTTTTATACTGTACCAAATATCAATTTAGAGGCGATTTCTTGCACAAGGATATCATACTGCTTCACAGAAGTGAACCTTAGACCCGAAACTGTTAGTAAGGACATACTAGTAAGTCGGTTTCAACATATAGTCTGGGCATTGTCAAGTTTTAGCCGATTGAAAAATGTTTATATTATTTTATATAATTTAAACTAATTTTGTTCTCATTTATCTGTCAAAACTGCAGGCTGTTAAAAGACGAGTACAAATGACTACAATTCTTTACAGTCATTTATTGTGTGCAATTAAGTTCAAATAAGTGGTAAATTTTCTTGTTATATATTACTTATGTGGTATTAGAAGTACTTAGCTTGTTACATGCAGTATCTGATCCGTGTCAAGGACAATTTATACTGTCGCTGAAAAATATATTACATGAAAAACAGCGAAAAAGTAACAAAATAGTAACATAACATTACATTTAAAGAAAAGTGAAGTCTTTGGTTGGATAGAAGGAATTTGGGGAACAGCAATTTCCTTTTTAAACAAAGCCTAAAGCTAAAACGTCGTTAAATATAATAAAATGAGCTAATTTCATCTTGGGAAGTCTTGATATAAATGTTAAGCATACGTGAAAATTAAGTCACTATTGAGAACTAAAATTTCTTCTTCTTACTTAGGAAATATCATTTCTTTGTACAAGGTTGGCTATTGATTTGTATACTGTTATTTCATCTTCCAAACTCCAGACATTTAACTGCTTTTTTACTTGTTCTCTATCAACTCTAGATCTTAATTTATCATGATTATTAATTATGATTATTAATTATCATTATAATAATAATAATATATTATTATTATTATTATTATTATTATTATTATTATTATTATTATTATTATTATTATTATTATTATTATTATTATTATTATTATTATTATTATTATTATTATTATTATTATTATTATTATTATTATTATTATTATTATTATTATTATTATTATTATTATTATTATTATTATTATTATTATTATTATTATTATTATTATTATTATTATTATTATTATTATTATTATTATTATTATTATTATTATTATTATTATTATTATTATTATTATTATTATTATTATTATTATTATTATTATTATTATTATTATTATTATTATTATTATTATTATTATTATTATTATTATTATTATTTATATTATTATAGAACTGTAAGATGTCCATTTCAGAAGGAAGATTACTTATACTGAAATTTACATTTTCTTCAGAGAAAATAATTTCTATGCAGTTCTTTTTCTATAGCTCACTTCTGTATTGAGCAGATAAGTATTATCAGATAATTTTAAGTGCTGGTGAACCGTGCTCCATGGACCATTTAATTAACCAACAACAATGACACTATAAGCCATACGAAATTAATCTTGGAAAGAAAAGAAAACCAAAATGTAAACAGTACAAACAGTGGGTACAGCGATTAATCACCATTTCAGTCATGCAGGTTCTCACGAAGTCTTGACTTAGTCCAAGGCCCAACTTTCACAACCCTCTTGATAGTCAGAAAGACCTTAGAAACGATTTTCTAAATTTGTCAAGGTGGGAAACGATCTGCATTCCGGTGGCGTAGCGTGTTGCTGCAAGAACATCCACAGGGGGGCTTTGATTCGTTGCAAGATAGCAGTAGGCAGGCCATGTAGGGTTACCAAATTTATATTCTAAAAATGAATGACACTGTTTTCTCTTCGTTTAGACAACAAACGATGTCTCAACTGCATATATTAATTCTTGTATAGTACTGCAAGAGGCAATGTGTTGTTTTTCAGTGATTCCAGTCTTCGTGTAAAATTGTGAAATTTTAGTTTCAATGACAAAGTAGACTTCGTGCTTATGATTGATTTTTGATAGCTTTCTGTACTTGAGCTTACTCGTACGTTATTTACTCATTTTAACAATGACTGCAAAATTTTACTTGACGGCTTGAAGGAAAAATCTGTGTACTTCAGACTTAACATTTTGATTTAATTATTGCTTATACAGGAGAACAGTTTCTTGCAACACTTTATTTAAAAAAAAAATCAGTGTTGTTTCAATGAAATGGCAAGCAAAAAGAATAGAATGAAACTTGGAAAGTAAAAAATATTTTCTAATTTTTAATAAGCTTTTTAACACGTTTTATTAAAGTTTACGATTTTATAAAAAAAGAGATACTCAGCACGTTATGCTATTTTTTCAACTCACACTTTAATTTTATAAATAAAATTCTTATACCAAGTATATATAAATATATTTGGCATTCAGTTAATACGTGAGGTATAGGAGTACATTATATTTATATTTTTTAATTTTCCAGTCAAGAGTTATTTCAAACGTAAAAAATCCATGTAAGTATTTTTTTAGTTTTATTGTATTTGATTAAGCATAAGTTTTAAGAGGAAGGTTTGATAAAATTGCTTTGAAATATTGTTATTGTATATTTTTTATTTAATCCCCATTATTACTTTATTTAACGTAATGTTATCCACTGAAAAAAGTGTATGAATTCAATTTGCTTTTAACATTACAACTGAGAAGGCTAATGTATGGGGATGTTGTACATAATGAAAAAAAAAAAGAAGTTCAGACAAGTGCACTGATTTCACGAGGGAAAACAAATGACGAGAAAATAATACAAAAAGTTGTTAGCTCCAGGCTTTTCTATTCTTGGTGCACTAGTATGAATCAGACAGGAAGTTTTGCAATGTTTAAAAAGCACCTATAGATAGACAATAAATATCGGTGTAGTTACCGAGAGCCTGTAACAAAACTGAAATATTGGATATGGCTTTTTATTACACAGGTGTTTCATCATATATGAAACCATAATGAATCACGCTCCTCGATTAGAAAGGCATCATTAATATTTTAATTAGCTCCAAACGCTTGAAAAAGTCTCTAAAAGGTTCCTAATTTCAAGTCGAATATAACTTTTAAATGAAAATTGGCATGAAGAAAAGCCGAAGCTTGCAGAAGGTTGAGTTTTATACAGTGAGATCCATATAAACCTGAACTATTTCATAGGCCAATAATAGGACACGTGCAGCTTTTGGGAGAATATAATACACAGTTGCGAGATTACATTACAATATTTACATCTCAGAGAAAATGTTGAAGTGTCCTCCACCAGCATCTATACATGTTTGCACTCGTCTCACCATATTCTCTGAAGTTTTACGGAGAATATCCTCGCCAATGTTACTTATTTCAGTTCGAATGGATTCCTTTAGAACATCAATTGTCCGTGGCCTATTCTTGTACACTATATTTTTTAGATACCCCCACAAGAAAAAATCAGGTGAGATTACGTCAGGGGATCTGGGGACCACAGATCTTTTGAGATTATTCGATTATCAAAGAAACTGGTTACAAGTTCCATGGTGTCATTAGATGTATAGCACGTTGTTCCAACTTGTTATAAATAACCTTCTCTCAATTCGATATCATCTCCGAAAACTTCAGAGAATATGGCGAGACGAGTGCAAACATGAGTTGCAGATGCAGGTGGAGGACACTTCCAACATTTTCTCTCAGATGTAAATAGTGTAATGTAATCTCCCAATTGTGTATTATATTCTCCCAAAAGTTATGGCTTATTGAAATGGTTCAGGTTTTTATGGATCGCACTGTATAAAATAATAGTTATAAAATTAATTATGACTATGATGCTTCTGTGTTATCTATATATTGTCTTAAATATTCCGGCCCCCTGGTTTTGCTAATTTTAGGAGCGTTGTAAATGTTAAGTCTCATGTCTAGAACACTTCAGTTTATCAATGTTTTACTGCTTAGAAAATTTGTTCCAGCTTTTAATTGGAGGTATATTTTGTTACGTATACCAATATTACACCATGATGTATACAAAATATATAATGTTCCAGATTATGAAAATGCATATTGAGGTAATATTTGGTAATTTTTTATCATTTTTGGGCATTTTTGTTGGATTTTACGTCATTTCATTGTGATTTTATCACTCTCTTACGTCTTTATTTATAATTTTCTTGCATTTACATTGAGAACACAAAGAGTGATGAAAGAAGCATGCATAAGCCTGGAAAAGGCAGCAAGGAAGGCAAATCTAAAAAATTAACGAGAAGAAAAAATATATGCCAGTTACAAGAAAACAAAGTAGTCGATCTGACGTTACAGAAATCGGATTGGATAAATTTCAGCCAGTTGGGAGTTTTATCTATCTTGGCACAGAGATCAATGATAAAAATAACATCAGTGTTGAAATTAGAAGAAGAATATTTATAACTAATAAAAGCCTCTGTGGAATAAGAGGACATCTTACATCTAAACTAATATCCCGAAATACTAACATTTTAATGCATAAAGTCCTATAAGACCAGTCCTTCGGAAACATGGCCAGTGACAAAAATGGATGAGAGGGTCCATAGTATATTTGAGAGGAAGGTATTGCATCTCATATTTGGCCCTAAAGAGGAACAGAATGGATGGAGAAAAAGATACAATTTTGAATTGTATACATTGTTTGATGAGCCAGATATTGTGACAACTTTTAAGATCAAGAGACTGCAGTGGGTTGAGCATATTCTCCGTGCAGAAGTTCGGACACTTAAGAACAATTTTAATGCCACCCCGGACGGCAAAGGAAAGCAGGCACACCGACGTTGAGATGGGAGGAGGATGTGAGAAGGGATATAAAAATCCTGGAAATAAGGAATTGGAGAAGCACGGCTTTGGTGAGGGAAGAATGGCGAAAACTTCTAGAAAAGGCTAGGGCCCACACAGGGCTGTCATGCCAATGATGATGAATATGATGATGATGGCATTGTGATTTTATCACTCTCTTACGTCTTTATTGATAATTTTCTTGCATTTACATTGAGCATATAAAGTTTTGAGTTATTGACAATTCACATAAGGATAGCTTTTCAAGCAGCAGAAATGTGATTATCCAACTAAGAACGAGAGTAGTACATCTTGATTTCATATAGGTATATACTTGAAAAAAAAAATCATATTCTTATTTAAGGTTAGTTTAGAAAGGGTTGTTTGTAGATGGAAGAATGTCTATTGTTGCGGGTTTTCGTTTAAGTTATAAAAAGGGCATTTTTGCGTTAATGAGTACGTACTGTCAGGTTACTATTGTGCTAGTCTTTGTGATTTTGTGCCTTCATTCACAATGGATTTTGTATTGCTTTCGTGTACTAAATTTAACAAATTTAAGTTTTGGGCCATTTTTGTAATTATTGTTACTCTTTAAGTAATAGTGACTGTTAAGAGGTCATTTTAAAATATATTTATGCTATCAAAATCCGAGTCCTTATGTGGTCGATGGAAGTTTTCAGTATCACTAGCGAGGGAAGTTATGTGCTGCTAAAGGCAATTAGGTGTTCTGGCGAAGGGTATTGATAAGTTTACTAGCTGAAGGTTCAGGAATTATATACTGAGTACATTCATAAATTACAAAATTGTATAGAGATATACATATTTTGTTTTCAAGATAAGAGAAGGGCAATGATTCTTAGAAATTAGCAAGTGATAAAGTAAAAATAGTGTTTCAGATGTGAAAAAGTAACTAAGATTTGGCAACGTGTAATGTAGGAACTTTAGGCCAACTTTTTTGTTTGTTTTTGTTGTAATTTTACGTCCTCCAACGTTAAGTCATATCGGACGAGGAATGGAATGGATGAAATGATGCTCAAATGAGCCCAGTGTCCATAGAGCTTAGAGTTACCCAACATTCGTCTTTCAAGATAAGGAAACCCCCCGGAAAAACCTTATCCAGGTAACTCACTCAGACAGAGATTCGAACTCGGGACCTCTTGAACGTGAAGCAGACTCGCTACCACCACGCTACCGAGGCGAGCGTACTAGGCCAACTTAATTATCCATTGGCAAACTTAATTAGTATTGTCCACTCTCACGCCTTCTCCTCGCATACCCTGAGAAAAAGATAGTTCCCCATAGTTCATCAATGTAGATAGACTCATCAAAGATGAAAAGACGGAGAAATACGTTGCATTTGAAAGCTAGTGAAAATATATAAAGTGGCATCCCAACGCACAAAATCGAATTTCCACTTTGATATTGATATATTCCCAATCTCGTTACTAGGGCTTTGTAAATGAGCCTTAACCATTTCCTCTGCATTTCTGTTTTATTTCCCCTCACGATGAACCTTTCTAGTGGCTTGAGAAACATCGCTGTCGAAAGCTCTTCCACATAGATATAAATGCACCGCGGGCGATATGTTTGTCTAAGAGTCAGAAAGTTAAAGAAAGTGTTGCACGCTATGAGGTAACAGGTAGCTCCTGTCAGGTGAATAGTAAATGGAAGGCACCTTCATGGTAATGGTTAACCTTGAACTGCTTCCTGAGGCCCACGTTGTAGCCGCAGATTTGCACGCAGCTATCGAACGGAATGTTAACTTTTTTTCTTCTGCAATCAGCAGCGTAATGCTTGTATTCAGGGACTTCGGAGCGGTCTCGTGCTGAGGGTCCGTAGTTCGATTTTCAGCTTTGGGGTCGGCCCTCTGTAAGCCTTCATCTCTGTCTAGCTCATGTGAAGTATCTCCAAGGCCCAACGCAGTGCGAAGTCAACGGCGAAAGCTGTAGGTCCTCTCATTCCACCGATCTATTTATAATCTATCCTACCATTGGTTACTCCGGACGCTGTGTGCCTGCATCTTATCCATCACTTGCCGGAATGGAGTAACCTCTAAGATATGAAGCATTACTTACGACGACAATGTTTATATTTGTCTAGAAGCTCTGCATTAAAAACTAAGGTACGGTTTAAGGGGAGTTTGAAAACTCTATCCCACAATCTTAACTCTGCTAAATCTAGGAACTGTTATCTCAGAAATTATTTAAAATACGAGTATAAGAATAAAAGTTTGCAGGATATTAATTACCACCGTTTAAATTCAGTGATCTGCTTTTATTAAATAAGTTTACTTACTAAGGAAATGTGATTTTGCTATACTATTTTTTTATTCATTAGATTAGCAATTGTGTTAAAAATAAACAATCGCGTTGTTAACATCTTTTTATCATCCTAAATTTTAATGCATTATCTTCAATAGTTTCTGAGGCAACGTACCAGGACTTTCAGTTACATAAAATACTCTTCAAAGCGAAAATACAGGAGTTAAATTCGCATATATTTGTAAAGAAAGAAGTCAAACGACTTGAATTCATATATATATAAAGTAGTACCAACTTTTGTAGCAAAATATACGCTAAAATGTGTTACATTCACATGACTTTCTTTGCTTGCTCTTGTATAACGATTCTTATAAACTCTCATTCTTCTATGTAATTAATTTTAATCGAGATGGACTTTCTAAAATCTGTTTTATTTTGTTTTATTGTAGGCCTAATGGAAATACGGGAATATAGTAGGCGTAAGCGTTAGTCAAATCTTATAGGAGCTGGTCGGTATATGTAGGCTTTGATAATCAGTTTTATTTGTATGAACAAAAGAAGAAAAAAGAATTAAAAATGAATAACAACTTACGAATTTCCATTTAGGAAAGGCGTTAGGGTTTGGAAACTATAAACCAATGACAAGGAATATCCCAGATATGGTTAAAACTACAATAAATTAATAATAATTAATAAAACAATAAATAAATGACAAAAGTCATGCAGAATGATGAGCACTTCAGAGGCTTTCCCAAAACATTAAAGATATGGATTTCATTTGTCATGAAAACATCTGAAAAGTATGGTACTTTAATCAAAATCGTTAGAGCTGTTTTTGAGAAAATAAAAGGATAGTTTGGGATGGGGAGATTTTTTTGAAAATCTTCGTTTCACAGAAGATCCTGAACGTAAACACTAAATTTCGTAGTCACCGACTTTTCGACTTATATTGTTCACAGACACTTACTACTGTGTGCAGAAAATTCCGGGAATTTGTCAATGAAACACAAAATCTGCATTATTCATCCAATTTTATTCTATTGCCTTCAAAGTAGGCAAAACATTTTTGTAGCCATTTTTTTGCAATCTTTCTCAATTGTCACCGCGAATTCTCCTTTATGTCTTGTAACGACTGAAATCCGGTGCCCCAAAATGGCAGCTTGAGTTTTGGAAAGGGAAAGAAGTCGGCCGGAGCCAGATCAGGTGAATATGCTGGTTATTGGATGAGATTTGTTGAATTTTTGGCCAGAAATTCGTTCGCAATGATAGCCTCGTGCGCTGGAGCGTTATCGTGGTGCAGAATCAATGAGCTGTCTTTACACAAATCTGGTCTTTTTCGCCCAAACAATCATTTAAAATGGTGCGAATCGATTCATGAGACACAGGAAGTTCAGCAGCAATCTCTGTGAAACCTAAATGACAATTTTCAGACACCATTTCCTTCACTTTAGCGATGTTTAGTTCAGTTGAAACTGTTGAAGGCCGACCAGAGCGAGCCAATCTTCCACCACATATCCAATACTTTTGAATTCTCTGTACCACTCATACGCATTTGTTTGTGATAAAGTCCGTTTGCAATGGAATTCGTTTAACTTTTTGTTTTTGTTTTTGTAAAATTGCAACACACCTTTGAGATGCACTAACAAAATGGCGCCCTGTAAACAAACTAGATGACAATCAAACTCCTCGTAGGTATAGAGGAAAGATGTACCAGATTAGCGACAACAATAATTTCGGTTTCCCTCTTATACGAGATTTTTATAGGGTCATAAGGTTAGTTCCCGGTACTTTCTTGACAGAATCTATGCAAACACTTAAAAAGAAACTTTTTCTATTTTTGATTCAGGTTGTCAAAACAATGTTTTACGTGAAATCTAGGTATCACATTTTGGGTGACATACAATATTCTGCTTACCGAAGCACTGAGGAAGTTAAAAATGGATTAAGTTTACCTTTCTACTCCAAAGTATGTAGGGGTCAACATTTTCTCTTTGAAGTGGCGGAGAGTTCACAGTAAATGGTGGATGCAACAATATTCTTGAAAAATATTTTTAGTTTTATGTCTGCAGTGTTGATAATAATTGTATGAAATTAAGAGGAAATTACAATTAAAAAGACCCCACATAAAATAAAAATGCCCATTTCTTTTATTTATTTTCAACATTTAGTCTCCTCTTAACGTCAATTTTAGTATATCCCGGTGAAATGCTAGTGTAGCGTCATCGAGATGATTTACACAGTTAGGAGGAATGTTTAATCAAGGACACCGGATTCTTGGAAAATCTGTGCTTTTTATTTTATAATTATGGCACAGAAGAAAATTATATTCTATTATATAAGATAGTGACTACTGGTAATAACCTGTTCACCTTGTAATTCTTTTTATAAAGATGCAAATATCGTGAACATAATACTCTTAAGGGAAAATGAGCTTGCTCCTTTGTTCCTTCTTGATTATAGTCACAGAGGTTTTAATTCCGTAACAAATCATGTAATGGCTCCAGTCTATCTTGTCTTATTTCGCCAAAGTTTTGTGCAGAAACGTTTCACCTTAATACCAGCAGTTTATAACCAACATATAAAATACAATGTGTACAGGAAATTTTTAGGGCCGAAATACGAACGAAAGGTTATAGAATAGTTACAGTTTGTATCTTAGATTGTCATTTAGAAATGTTTCTCCTTTATTTGTGCCTTTATTGGCCATCGTTTGCACCTCACTAGCAATGAAAAAGACTGAAGTTTTGCAATAATATGAACATTTATCAATCATCTTAAGCGATAAAAAGTTGAATAAACATTCAGCAAGTATCATATCAGATTTTAGTACATAATAAATGTGTAAGTCAAGGTAAATGACTGATATCTTCACAGGCTTGAGAACAAAAGAATATCATTTACACCTCAGACTGTAATTGAGGCAATAAAGCTTCAGTTCCGACTATGATTGTTAGCAATTTCATGCAATTCTCATCGCTATATACTTTCGATATAGCTAACATACCTTTCAAACTGACATAAAGGTGTGAGGATGACCCTTATCAACGTACAACTGCCATTCCAGAGATTTCATTGATGTTAGGTTGGCGGAATTTATAGTTTTGGATATTAACATTTTGCTATAGTAGTAGAAGTAGAAATTATGCAAATCAGCACGTCTAATTTCAGCCGTAGTAATATACTTCGTGTTTTCAAATCTAGAAGTGCGAGGCTTTGGAAGCTGTAAAATTTCTCTGAAAGAAGAGTTTTCGTGTTGGAGCATGGTTGTCTTGATGTCTACAAACTTCATTTTTTAGGGAAACTAATGAAGGGCTATAGTAATTTATAAAGCAGAATTCAAATAGAGATAATCAAATGTAAAAATACTTCAGTAATGTTTATTTTTCCAAATACGTTTTGGCGGGAGGAGGGTGTGATGCGCTGACTAATTACTTGAAGAACCTGCGTCACAAATTTTGAACCTCACATGCATTTCCACTGGATACCAAGACTATCTGTCCAATTCTGGTAGAAGCTTTCAGTCTGTTGACGGATCTATAAGCATAATAGCTCATACTGTCATTCCTTCTAACTGGGATCATCAGATATCGTGCATGATTAGTTGATCAAAATCATGATGCTCGCATAAAATATCTTTTGCTGGATGCTGAATTACTTCTCAGTCAACCTCTGAAGCAGACTCTTCACAATTAGAAAGAGACGAAAAGAGGCATTTGAATATCATTACACAGTGTTATTCAACAATTTTTACGCCATTTGATTTCTTCTGTGTGATGACAGCGTATCTTATTGACTTTGATCTAAAAATGCATAATTGGTCGATCCTTCTGTTGCAGAACTGTAATCAATGTTGATTTCCCAGAAGTTTGCTTTTTCTATTAAATTCTCTTTCAAGAAACCCAACAGAAAAGGAACAATTTCTTTACTCACTTCATTTCTATACTTCCCTTCATTGGAGCGGCTTAATCTCAGAATTACTATTAGCGGTTGGGAAAGAAACAAAAAACCTGCGGTACTGTTATACTGTAATTAGCAACATCTTTAATTAACCAGGAATTTAATGGGGTTTTATTAGTTTTCAAATCCGGATTTATTGGACTGCAGTTCAAATCTTTTGCGCCTTGTAAATCCAAAGAGAAGAAAGAATTTGGTTACTTTCTGGTAGTTACCTTTGCACACCCAACATGATTAAAAGAAACAATACAAATCTGAGAATCAGCAAGGAACCATGTGAGATCTTTGAGAGCCAATACATTGCAGATTAACTTCAAGAGAAGAGCCATACATCGAAATCAATCCCCCCTTGGAGTCTATATAACGTCTGAAAGCTGTGTGAAAAATTGAATTACTTCTCTTTGCGAACTGCTTTGAAACACTTCAACGATGCGTCAGATAACTTCGTGGTGTTACTTTCGTAAATTTCTTATGCATGATTTAGAGCCCAGAAAATTCTTAGATGGTTAAATGCGAGTTTTCAGATATGATGAATATAATCAAGGATATTCAAAAGGTAATGCAATAATGACGAATTAATGGTGTGAACTACATCCAATCTACCTTGGAATATTCTGAACCGTCCATATAAATCGCAGTACACTAAGATCCTTGGCAAGAATTCCTTTATTGCTTACGATGTTGCTATTTTGGTTAAAGGTTTCAAGTACTTGATACTTAACCTGCCAAGCGAGTCAGCTGTGATTCTTGCCACATATTTCACTTAGGTAAACATATAGGCAGAAACTGATTTTAATCAATTCTATAGGTTATAAAGTACAGAAAAAACAACTGTATGAAAAAAGCTTTTACAGCATACTTCAGCAATGGCAGAGAAACCTGATGACCTCTGCATAGATAAGAAAGAGTAAGAATGTAGTTTCTCAGTCGTGAAATCATTAGTAAACGGGATTTAGAGGAATTTTTATACTGCATTCTCTTAGAAAAATCTAATCAACTTTAAAATTGGAGAAACATTTAAATAAGATCGGTTGTGATAATTTTCAGGGAATCTCTGTATGGCCAAAATTGAAGTAAGAGTTACTTTGGAAACTGAATGCCATTAACATGTTATAACAGGGCCCTGGATTCTGTTAATATCTTCTTTTAGTTCTTGCAATATTGAGAATGCTAAAAAGAACTTAAATCCTTATATGTCATTACAGTTTATAAAATGCATATTTATTAAGGTATTTTATGTATTATATGCCATTTTCTGTTTTAGAGCATTTTTTTAGTCATTTTGTCATTTTTAGTCATTTCTTGTTTATTTAACAGCTTTATTGAATTTAGATTGAGTATATAAAGAGTTTTTTTATTATTGACATGTTACATATGGAAAACTTTTCAAACATTAAAAGTGTCACTGTTCAATTCCGAAATAAGAGTAACATCATACATTCTTTACACTTTCTTGGAAAAATCGCATTTCTTTTTAATTGTTGTCTGGAAATGATTACTTATGAGTAGAGAATGGCTATTTTCAGAAAAATAACAGTTATAACAGTTATGAATTAATGTTAATTGAACTTATGTCATGTCACTTGTGAGGTCCCTTCATAATGAATTGGTATAGCCTAAAAATTCACAAGGTTCAATACCACAGCCTTGAAAGTCTTCAAAACAATGTTCTTAAATTTATTTTGGGAATCTGTGAACATAATATGGAATAAATATATTTTAAATTAATTTTTCTAAAGTCTCTCATTATTATTCTTTGCTTGCATTTCTACTTGTGTAGCACTTTTACTCGAATATAAATTAATGTTTAACCTCTGGAACACTAATTTTTATAAATTAAATACATCTCGTTTTAGGTCACCTTTCATACTTAAATTTTAAATGCTTTTCTATTAATAGAGAGGCATATCTTGAAACGTTTAATAATCTCCTCTTTCAGCAATAATTTTAATGCATGAGCTGCAGACTACTTAAATTTTCCATACACCTTTGTTTTTGTTTGTTCCATTTATATAGCGCCTTTGGAATCTTAAGTGACTTCAAATATAACTTCCCTTGTAATTATGTCACTCTCAGTCGTTAAATATCATTTGATCTTTGATTTTATTTTACTTTGAATTTTATATATTTATGAACATTAAATTCACATGCTCATTTGCATTCTATCTTATAATTTCGACCTTTGGAGAAGACGGGGAGTAATCCTGGCTACGGAAAAAATTCCTACCTTCCAGCCAAGAATCGAACCCGGACTCTCTGGATCTGAAAGATAGCAGATCACAGAGATAGTACATGGAAAGAGTTGATAAGTGAAAGAAAGGCTAAAGTGATGTGGTTGAAGATGAAATGTACCCAACTGAAATGGGACCCTTGAAACAAGGTTTATTGATTTGCTGCTTATATTTCTTGGTAGCGAATAGGTCTCGTGATCAATGTACTGATTACCCTACACGTCCTATTTTTTCTCTTTTTCAACCCATACACAACTATAAATCGACTTTGTTGCATTGCTTCTTGAGCATTAAAGGAAAGAGATATCAGTCATACAATTTTGAAGAATACATCTCCGTGACTTCTCAATTTTAACAGGCTACTTAAGATTGTCAATAGAAGTGTGTCATCAATGAACCACCCACGGTACCTATAACGCACAAACAAGTACAAATCATTTGTTACTTTTTATTGGTAAGATTTTTTGTACAGCTTCCTCGATATTTGCCTTTACCTTAAGCAGACGTGAAACTGCGAGTATAAATGGAGGCTGAGTAAGACAGTTCTAGGCGTGGATAATTCACAAAAAAAGAAACGAGAAAGAAACGCGCCAGAAACAAGTTGTTCTGTTGAAACTGTGGTCCGGTTTCTCCCACTGGTACAGCTGTTAACGAAAGGTGAAAACGACTGGTTCACTGTTGGACTAAACATAATGCAACGTGGCATTACTGCTGCTTACTAAGCTAGTGAGTCATCTTTCCATATGCTACAACATTATAACGTGGTTTAAATACACCAAAACCAATACTGTTTATGTTTTTATTAATATTTCCAACTGTGTTATCAGAGCGAATTTTAAAATATGGGAATATCAAGAATATTAAAATAGTCTACGTTTAATCTATGGGTTTAAAAGGGTCCAGTTTAAAACTCTGTCTAAAACATCTCTGTTAAATAATAACAAATATGAAAATAAGTGTCTTGTACTGCATCACAAGTTCATTCAGAGTGCTAAGTAGTTCCAGAGCTCTACCTAATTATTTCTGTATATCAGAACATGAATAAGACTTTGTTTGTAATCAAAATCAAGGCTTGATAAGTAAAATGTTTAAGCTATACTTATAAGCAATGCATAACAGTAACAAGCGATGTAAACACCTATTAGCAATACGGAATGAACTTGTATGGCACGGTTGCATTGTACGTTTAAGGTAAGGAGGTACTTCACTTGGGCTTAAAATTCACTTTTTTATTTTTACATTTCATTATAATTTCATCCCTCTAGATTACGAATATATAGTTAAAAATATCAATGGAGCAATATTTTCTACGTAGTTTGCTTATTATATTAGTGGGTGTTAAGTTGTTGCCACGCCTCTTTTCGTAAACTTTCAGAAAATCGATCACAACTTCTGTAATACTGAACTAAGCCTTGTTTTGTAAGGGATCTCTCAAGTTTCCTCTTGGTACCACTGTAACTACAGTGATGCTAGTATTTCTTTTGTCTTTGGCTCTATTTTGAACAGTTATTATTTTAAATAATATTTTGCACTAGTTATTGGTGAATATATGATATGGGTAGGCCAAAAAAATTGGAAAGAGAAAGTTTACAGGCAATGGTTTTACTGAAAACAGAACAGTAAATGTGGAAAATTTAGATAGAGTAGACAATGAAACTACATATAATATTGAGGTTAGTAGGCCCATTTCACACAATACATGTGTTAATCATGATAGTGGTCATATACAGAAATTGATGAGCAGATGAAATAAAATGGTTGAAGAACTGGCCAAGAGGGCAAGAAATATGAAGAGGATCTTGAAAAGAACAAGGGAGGATACAGAGGATCAAGATTATGCAGCAGGACTGTTCTTACTCATGTGAGAAGTCAGTAATTTATACATAAACTTTAAAGCTGTTTTTATCAGTTTAACAATTTTTCAAATTATGGTACACTATTTTAAAAAAAAAACTACTCAACCAAAACATATTCTTAAGCAGGATTATAAGAATAAAAATAAGAAGAAATTTTTCTCTGAGATTCATAATACTTGTTTAAAAAAGGATTATCTGAAATTACAGTGTTTTTCTTTAGAGAAACTAAAAATATTATAACAAATTATCAGTACAATATTTTCAAATAATAATAGGTATTATTCAAGATAAAGGTTTTAAGAACATGGCTAAAAATTTTCATATACAGGGTGTTACAAAAAGGTACGGCCAAACTTTCAGGAAACATTCCTCACACACAAAGAAAGAAAATATGTTATGTGGAAATGTGACCGGAAACGCTAAATTTCCATATTAGAGCACATTTTAGTATTTCTCTTAAAATGTAAATTGAAATCATTCGTGCAGACAAATGTCAAAATACCCATTGTGGTTCACGCACGATGGAGCTCCTGCACATTTCAGTCAAAGTGTTCGTACGCTTCTCAACAACAGATTCGGTGACCAATAGATTGGTAGAGGCGGACCAATTCCATGGCCTCCACGCTCTCCTGACCTCAACCCTCTTGACTTTCATTTATGGGGGCATTTGAAAGCTCTTGTCTACACAACCCAGGTACCAAATGTAGAGACTCTTCGTGCTCGTATTGTGGACGGCTGTGATACAATACGCCATTCTCCAGGGCTGCATCAGCGCTATATGCACCCAAAAATCATGGAAATAGCATTGCGGAGATAGGCAGTATCTTATCACCTTAAATTCTCTTGTGAGGTTACAACATTCTGAATAATATTTGTTTTTCATTTGTGATGTTGCTGATCAATCAACTCATTGGCTTATTTGCTCTTACTACTTAAAATAATGTGACTTTTTAGGAATGATCCACATATATAGCATTTGGCAAACCGATACGAAGAAATAAGCACGCTTAATCAATTTAAGTTGTTGCAAATGCTCACCTAAAGAGAGAAACTGACGGTAAACTAAAAACTGCTTAATCTTTAACTTTAACGTATATTTAGTAAGTCTCTTTATATCCAAAGAATAATAATTTTTTTGTGAATTTACAACATTAATTTATTCTGCAAAGTCATTTATAATTTTGTCTCACTTTCTGAAGGATGAACCTGTCTGGTCAAAAATCGGAAGTGAATCAAACAAGCAACGTGAATACTAATAAATTATCTTATTTTTTGAAAGAAGTGATATCTGATGCAATCGCTTATTTGGGAGTCGGTTCGAGTGTCAACTGGAAGTAAATATAATCACTAATATAAGAATTGTTGGCATTATTATGTTGTATAAAATTGTATTTATATGATCAGTCAACTATATTGTATCTAATTACAATTTAGGAACAACATAACTACAGTTACATTGTTTGGCAGCAAACACTAGGGATGGTGAAGAAGGCCGCTAATAAGTGTTTGGTACATGTACTTCAAAGTTGAGACCTTGTCACTCCAAAGGTCAGTGTGTTCCATTACGAACAAGTGTCTCTCAATAAAACACAGGAAATTCCTTTCCCTAATTGCGTCACAACTGAGGTCAAGCACTTTTATCCTTGCTGTACATAAATATGATTCCAAAGTCATGCTCATTTCTTGTAAGTGTGTGTACAGACTTCCGAGTTTATAACAAAATTACACAAGTATTTGTAAAGTTTTACCCTGAAAATAATTGTTACTTCCTGAGGAATGTGTATTTGAGTGAATTGATACTTTTGCAATCCTTCTGTCGTCAATAACGGATACCTATGTGAAACAAATGTTAATATAAAATACACGAAAAGTAAACTGATAGAAAAACTAGTTGTCCTTATGTTGTAGGTGATTACCGACCTCTTGGTAATGAGAAATTCTATATATTCTTGAGTATTAACTGGAGGTTAAAAGTCCTGTGATGTTAAATATGCAAAATTCATGACTGATGATTTTAAAACTTTTTAAAGTATGAGACTGACGTTTTTCTATATAGAGATGAACATACTCTTAATTTCACTGTTTTACTTTTATACAATAACTTTATTTATTAATGAAGATAGGCTTATTTCCTTCAATATGCCATATTTTAATTACATTGTAATAATAATTTATAAAATAACAAGCCGTATTGATTCCAAAATGTAGCTATAATCACTTAACGGTTCTTAATAGTTTTTGCGTAAATGGACCATTCGTATCTGAAAATGTCATTGATAAAAAGCCTATTAAAAAGCACGTATATTTGTAAATAAAGAAATCATATACATTGTGCACACATAAGCTGCCCAGAAGTGACAGTATATAGAGTAAAAGCCTCCCTAAAAGATTCGTTACGAAGTTTTCTAGCAGGAATTTTTGGAAAACCGATTTGTTTATTATTTACCCCCAAGCCTCTTTGGATGGCTGTTCCATCTTCTTTTTGTGTTCTAAAGGATGTCATGTGTTAAAAATATTTGAGGATTGGGGGATAGAAGTATTATCATCACCCTTGCTGTAAGTTACTAAAAAATTCACTTGATAAGACGTTTACCAAAACTTGAATCCAGAAATTGGAATCTGCAAAGCTTTCGAAAGTAATATTTAATGTAAAAATAATATAACATCTTTTATTATATTGCTATTATATCATTGGTGGTACATCCACATCTCTGTTAACCGCAAAGTGCGATAGTACATAAGGACCAAGAGTTCTCCTACAACTGTCGAGGAATTGCACCTTTTAGTCTTTATTTTCATAAGGAATACAATTGACTTGCTTTCTTCAAGCCTAACTTGTTCGAAAAGTAGCAAAGGTTACGCCAAATTATGTTCGAACTTTTGTTTCATATGCGCTATTGTGGAGATTGGACATTTATTTACCTATAGTTCGAATAATCACTCATTTGACAGTTCACATTATAGCGTTGTTGCCACATGTATTGCTTCAGTAGTTTAATTTAAATGAATAAGTAGCATATGTTAAGTTACTGCATTTCGGACTTTATTTATGACTTAGACATTTTTGGTATACTGTGATAAACAAATTCCATTTTGTCAAATTTTTGTTTGTTATCACCCTTAAGTAAATCATATATTCAAATATATTCCAAAATAATAAAAGTATAGACCTTATAATAAAAGTTTCATTTACAATATTAAATTAACATTACCAAACTATGAATAATGCAATAAATTAAATGATCATTTTTTAACTCAAGAACTACTGAACTGTCTTTAAAGTAAATAACATTGCTACCAACCTTTAATACTTACAAATTAAGAATCATTAGAACGTACGCTGTTGCTCTGTATTAATGCTACATGTTTTTAGGTTTACCAATGAGAAAAATGTTGTACTTAACATCGCACTTTATTTTAACGAAATACAAATTAAGATAAACTCGCTAATAATAAATATCTCTAATGGGATAGTTAAGATATATGCGAGCACTTGAATGTTTCACAATACGAAATCTCAAATAGTATAACCTTAAAACCAAAAGAGAGTTTTCTTATGGGTAAATCTAAAAATAAAATATTAATAAGATATTATTATCGCAAAACGATTCTATACATCGCTTCCTTCCGTTTTTTTCTTTGTAATTTACGTCCTCCAACGTTAAGTCATATCGGACGATGAACGAAATGGGTGACATGATGCTCAAATGAGTCCAGAGTCCATGGAGCTTAGAGTTACCCGACATTCGTCTTCCAGGATAAGGGAAAACCCCGGAAAAACCTTATCCAGTTAGCTCGCCCTGACCGAGATTCGAACTCGGGACCTCTTGAACGTGAGGCAGACACGCTACCACCTACGCTACCGGGTGGTTTTTGTTCTGATAAGCTGTTTCATTTAACTCTAAGTAAACATCACTCTATACCGTAATATCCTTTGAACTTAGGCTGCAGCAACAACCGACTGACCCTCCCCTTGCCTCTGGTCACACTGAGCGCTCTAACTGAAAATGATACACCAACTCATCTGGTGTACCAAATGGAATGGCCTGAGAGCGGGACACCACAAAAGCTATGCGCTGAACCTGCCCGTATGTACGAGCTTATTTCTGCTTGAAGGAATGTATGGTAGCAGTTCGATGATCAGCTCTAGCCTTTGCTTCCTTCCATACAAAACATGATAGACAAGGGTAGTGTTGCGAGTGGCATGTGATCATCACGAGAGACCACAGCCACTAAAACGGTCTGTTAACACTTCCAACACTGGATTTGAAATGGAAGTGTCTTAAAATTAATGCAACTGTCGATTAAAACTTACTTATTGCATTCTAGTGAACTATGAAAGTTATGCAAGAATATTAAAATAAGTTCTGTTTTATTTGAAGGAGCTTACGTCATAGTCACTTTACTTAACGTTTGAATCATCAGACATACGATTTCACAGCATCGGTTTTGGCAAGTTCATTAACATATACTTTTTCTTTTGATATCAATTTGCAATGCTAATGAGCACGTGTATATTTTACATAATAACTATTGAGGTGCAGAGGTCTAAAAGAGGGTCAAAATGCAGTCAGAGACCTTTGGTTAAAGCTGTTTTTTCCCTTCCAAGAAGTGAACTTAACAGCTGAAAGGGGCAAAACACATTAGTACAACTTCTCGCCCATATCGTTGAAGACATTAGGAACATTGCTTTATGGTAAATAGATTTCAAAATAATATACGTTGATGAAGTGTAAAATAAGGGTCATAAATAGGATAATAGTGTTTATATTTAACACAAAACCCGTTGCTTAGTTATTCTTATTTGCATCTGCTGTGTATTTATCCTTCAAAATACAATGCTACATTTTACCTTATACTATTGTAATCTTATGAAACACTTATATGCAATATAAAATGATTTGATCAATATTGATGAAATACACTTTAATTGAAAAGGTTCTGTTCATACAGATGACTTCTTAAATACCAAATTTTAATTGGAAATATATTTTACTTTCTTCAAAAAATATCCTCAAATTATACTACAATACAAACTTCATCTTGAAGTAATATAGTTGCACAATCTTTGTTCGTGGATGCATGCAAAATGTTTGTGCTATTTCTTGATCATTAGTGACAATATACACTCTAAACACTGTGGTACGCAACTTAAATAATGCAATAAATAAATGGGAAGGATTAAAGGTCCCATTCAGCCAATGTATCTTCTTAATATATGATCTATTACATCAGAAACTATTTGAAGTATCGGAATGAAATTTTTACGAGATTCAGAAGAATATTTTCTAAGTGAATTGATTTAATTTTAACCACTACCATATGCCTTTTCCAAAACTTTACTTTATTTAATTAAAATGGAGCAATTATTTGTTTATAAAAACCCAAACATCTTATTAACATCAAATAGATACACAAAGGGACTTACAAGTAGATTTTCTCATCCTAACATTTAATGTAGCTATATCCAATCATTTATGAGAAAAACGTCATTTATACAGAAAAAAACTGATCAAGGAGAACATGTAAAAAATAAGAAACCACGTTGCTTGAGTAATCATAAACGCCAAACTAGACATTAGTGCCACATTATAAGGAAAAACTTTCCCTAAATGATGGACTCTATTCCAAAGAGTGTAGGAGTTGTGATGTAGAAGAGAAGCGTACACAATTCATAGCACAACATATAAATCGTTACTATTTTTAAAAATATATTTAAAATATAAATATTGTAAATGAAGTAATAAAATGTATGTCAAATAAAGAGACACTAGAATTTATAAATAAATAAAAATGTTATTTTGTAGCGATTCTGGCTATTTAGTCTCACCTTAGGTTGAGGGTTTGTTGCTGATGGAACAAACATGATACGTTTTTCATAACATTATCATCATATTAATTTTATATTAGTTTTAAAAATCATAATAATGAATTTTCATAATATATGATGCATTTAAATCTCATTAAATATTTAGGAATGACGATCTAAAGGAAGTAAAACTGTGTCTCCTGTTTGTATATTAAGTTACATAAATGCTCTTCTTCATAAAATCATTTAAAGGAAATTTCAATTAAAATTTTACAAAAATCATATCAAATTAAAATAGAAATATTTTTATCTTATTCTCTAGGAATGTTTCCCCGTAAATAGTTAAGTTATCAGAGCGAAAATGGAAGTCACGTAACAGTTTAAATAACCATGAGCAGAGGAAGTGCTTTCATTTGAAATTGGACTCACCTGGGGCTTTTTTATATTGTCACATCCCCTACAATTTGAGCTTTACTGGGAGTTTAACTTAGATTTATAATTTTTATAATATTTTGGACACTATTTTTCAAACTATAAAATGCTGCATTCGATGCTATTTTTAAACTACTTGAGTGAACACTTGGAAATAGTTTTCCAAAAATATGATAACTAGAACTTTCTATGCAGTTGGTGTAAGATAACTTTATACAACCAAGATCGCCCAGTTTTGGCGAAAACAGTTATCAAAGATATTTTTAGAAACAATTACATCTCTTAGAACAATTATTTTGCAGCACAATAGGAAACAAATATTTGAAATTTTGTTTAAAAATTACGAAAATGGCATCCTATGGAGCATTATTTGTAAAATAGTTTACACTTCCATTTTACAATGCATATTTCGGAAACGACATACACTTCTTTATACACATACAGTAAAAAGTGGTAAGGAATTTAAAACAGTAAAATACTTAGGATTTGGGAAAAATTGATTGGTCACCTTAATGCAATTAACAATTAGGAGAAGCTGTATAGTCGCATGGCACACTTAGCTGCGAAACAAATGCTGCGCGACTTTCCCCTTATTTGCCTCACACGTAAAAGTAAAGGGTTTTTATCAGAGAACGTTTCCACGCAGAATGTGCCGCTCATTAAAGGCCTTGTTGCGTTTCCCAAGAACAGCACGTGCTAAGGATTGGCATTGTTTGTGCTTTAATGCAGTCTTTCACACATTGTACATTATGCAGTTTAGTAAAAGCTCTCACTTCATTTATTTGTGGGTTACGATATTTTCTTTAGAAACTATGAATGCCCTTTATTACCATAAATGTGAAAGCGTAAGTGATGAGTTTAGCAGAATTATTCACAAAATAAAAGACAAACATATTTTTAACGCTTTTGTACTTTCTCTACCACTCACGTAGTAGGTAGAGAGGTACTAGATTGTACCTAAGAAGTCAATTTCGGGATTGCATTGGGAATATCGACTTTGAGGCTTCCTGAATGGAGGAAAAGGATTTTTAGAAAAAGAGCCGAATGTTTGTGTGTGTTCGTATGTATCTACAAGTAGCATAATTTGAGAACAATTAACAGTCGCTTACATACCAAACTGATATTTAAGTTCAATATCTTCCAAAGATGCGACACAACTTTCAAGAAAATCTCTCATCGTAAACTATGCTCTGCAACGAAAATATTTCGAAAATTTTGTGTTTCTCGAAATAGCCCAAACGATTTTAATATTAAAGCTTTAAGATACTTCTATAGCAAATGCAATGTATAGATACACGGCACTGGGGCGAGTTTCCTGCGAGTGCTCCGGTTTCCCCCGCCATCATTCCACCAATTGCTCCATCATTCATTTCACTATGATACCTATATTCATTTCACTTCTCTCGCTGACATGTCAGGCTGGACCCTCAATCCTGTTTCCTCTATCAGGTCAGTGTTTCCCTCACCCTGAAGTGGCACCCGAACCTCTCCTAACACCGGGATCGGAGATGTACTGTAGCAATTCGTCCTCCTCGTTATGGATGTCTTTTGTAATTTTAGTGAATTATTGTAGGTAATACATAAATCATACTATATAAAAACGTAAATCACATCAGAGAATACAATTTATGTGAAATATCTGTTGAACTTTTAAAGATACTTCTCGACATTGGTTTCAATTTATCATATGAAGTCGTTTTTTGGTTTATTTCTCTTAGTAATGTAAAGAGAACGGAATCTGAAAGCCATCACATAGCGGCCGGTCTTAAAATATTTGACAATCGCTTAGGATTACTATATTTCTGTATTCTTATGGTGCCTATATTGAAATATATATTAAAAGATTTCTACGTATATTTATTTTTCCTACACTTTTAGACCTAAAACTTTTTCACGTATTAAATATTCATTTCGTATCCACTATTGGTCGGCCAACATGATTTAAATTAAAGCCGTGGGCCATAGACGTTACAACCTAAGCCATCCATCCCACTGATGTGCTGATGTATCCCTGGAGAATGTCATCGTTTCATGATGGCGCTGTTACGCAGCAGAGCACTGCGTAAGAGATATTGGTGGTGAATCTAGGAAGTATTCTATAAGTTGTTTTGCCCCACCCTAACATTTATCTGTAATTATTACATTCATTAGGAATAGAGAAGGCTGGGTTAATGTATTGTTGTTACAAGAAGTTATGGCAACCTTCCACACAAAAGATAAAATGACTGTCATATAAGGTATAAAGAACTGGTAATAAAACAGGAAGTTTTTAACAATATTCACGCCTTTTACATTTATCTCTCACATAAAAGAAGTGGGTTGCAAATCTTGTATAAATTTATCCGAGAAGACATTGCTTTTTCTATGGCATACAGCTCATGAACACATAATAAAATTAATATAATGTGGCGAACTTTTAAGTTAATTTAAATGTAGTACTTGCAAATCTTGTAAGATATATGACTAAACATATCATTAATAAATCAATATCTAGAAAATATACAACCTTTGAATACTTGTTTATTTAACTTGCTTGGTTATGAATTTTCTCAAACTGACAAAGATTAACGAAACAAAGAAAAGTCTAAGAATATAAAAAAAGACAAAACCAAAGTGATAGAATAAGAGAATGTGACAAATACGACACAAGTAATAAATTATTATAAGCGTAGGATAACAAATATGTTACAGTTGAATAAAAATCCACAGTGGGTTGCAAGTTTTATAGCTACATTTTTATAAGCCAGAATAATACTTATTATTAAAAACGTATGAATGATAGAGTCTCGAAAACTTTAGAGTATCTGTGCAAGTTTAGAAACTGAAAAATAATTTTGGATGGTATATTTAATTGTTTGAAATTTCAAGCCAAAAGTTGAGGAATAGGTCCTTGATCTCCTATCATTAGATTGGTTGTTATACTTGCTTTTATAAATGCTGATGGTTGGGTACATATTCTCCCTTTTTCCTGTCTACATTTTGTCCTGTTTGGATTCTGTACAGTGACCTTCATAGACTTGTGGTTTCTATTCTAACATCTTTGGCAAATAAATGCATACACGAAGCGTGGAATCTCACCATAGACACTCACTGCCTAAATAAGTTTAATCACTTTAACCTCCCAAAGAATTGATAGCATTTTTTAAAAAATATTTTTGTAAAATATTTGTTGAATATTACTATCTCATTACTGTATCTCTTAGTCTGAACCTAAACCGAAATAACTGGAAAATAGCAGTAAGTACAGCCAAAAATGTTAACTACTGGGTAAAGTTGGATAATAACTAAATTAGTTTATGTGACACCCGGGGTTAATTCTTACAAAAGTGTCTTTTTACTGTGCACCTCTCCTGTATATGTCTGTCTTATTATAAAGTATACTTAAAACATTTTCTGTTGGCTGATATTCTCTATAATGCAATTTACTAACTTTGCTCTCTTTCACAATTTAAGAGATGCTTGTATTCTTTTCTGTTCCGCTTTGTAAGCAGTTCATTTATGGAGTTTGTGTTTATTAGTTAGAATTTTAACTTCAAAATGTCATAATTGGTACTTTGGGCTTTCAAAATTTCAGTTTACTGTTTGATAATTCAGAAACTATCAATTGTCAAATGATTAAGCTGAATATTCAGCATTAAGGCAGAAAGGTTTTTCAAAATACAAACATGTAAACAAAATATAAACATACATGTGTAAATACAAAATTATTCTCGTCAAGAGACACACGATTCAAACAATACATAAAATTTCAGCTTGAGTGACAAGGTTGGAACATCTTTAGAGCAAATACTTATTTTCTTGCGCAAAATTAATTTTCTGGAATTACCATATTTCGGAATTGAAGGGTATAAATATTTTTATACAAAATGTGAACTATGAGGCACTGTAGACAGAAGAATTTTCCGGGCTCAGGAGCCGTGGTCTGCTGGAGTTGGTGGATCCAGATGTTTCGTTCACAACTGCGGTGAACATCTTAAGTGACGTGGTCCGAGTCTACTGGGTGAAGGTTCAGTTGTGGCCGAAACGTCTGGATCTGCTAACTCCAGCAGACCACGGCTTCTGAGCCCAGAACATTTTTCTATCTACAAATTAGTCTCCGGCAGTGAAAGCTTACGACTATTTATGAATCACTTTATGGCATTTTGAAATTAAATATTGCCCCTTTATCCAAACTTCTTTAATGATTACTTTTGTATTTACAGGGATTTTGAGAAGCGTTTTTTTATGTTCCATTGGGTGTTAATATTTGCATTAGTGTTGCTTTAGACATAAATTCTTTTACACTGTAATTAATGGTTCCAGATTCTAGGAGGGTGGGGAATAATTCTGACCGAAGAAAACTTCCAGCTTTCAGCGGGAACTAAACACGGAAACTCTAGATTTGGTGGTTCGCATGCCAACCACCAGACAATACAGACCATCTAATGCCCGCCTCGGTAGCGTAGATGGTAGCATGTGTGCCTCACGTTCAAGAGGTCCCGAGTTTGAATCTCGGCCAGGGTGAGTTACTCGATAAGGTATTTTCCAGGGTTTCCCTTATCCTAAACGACGAATGTCGGGTAACTCTAAGTTTCATGGACTCTGGACCTATTTGAGCATCATTTCACCCATTCCATTCACCGTCCGATATGACTTAAAAAGT
This sequence comes from Mantis religiosa, assembly GCA_030765055.1. NCBI lineage: Eukaryota > Metazoa > Arthropoda > Insecta > Mantodea > Mantidae > Mantis > Mantis religiosa. Next base: position 59,424,528 of record CM060953.1, on the reverse strand, counting down.
TAAGGAACGTAAATTATAAAACTATTTACCAGTAAGAGAAGGGAAAGACAAAGTTTTGCTCATGTTTTGGTGTATAAGGAATCGTCAGCTTGAAGATCACCCATGGAGTGTTGAAAATGAAAATGATGAGAAACACCCTAGAGTCACGTTCCAGTGGAAGCGGAAGCAGTTTCGGACACGTTTTATGTACTTCCTGACACATGACAGTTTATCCGAAAAAAAGTGGTAATATGTACGTTCACTGCCGCGTGGGTGCTTTACCTTGGAAAACAACTATTGTTACTTATATTCCATGATTTGTCTACGCCATAATAGTAAATTGTGTGTTAAGATACGTAAAGGAAGCTTAACTAATACATTTTTACTTTAAATGAGAGTTTTGAAGAGGATAAATTGCTTTAACATGTAAACCCTATTAAGGGACATGTTTACATAATGGATAGTATTTATATTTGCCCGGTCCTGTTTCAGAGCGCCAATGACCTATAGCTTAGCTCTACAGATCCGGTAAGCGAGCGGAGAAAAATTAAATGTATGCGTAGTTTCACTAATATTAACTTAAACGCACTTAATCTCGTGCCAAACAAATCAGTGAGCTGTACACGTAGACAAAGTAACTGTCGCAGAAATAAAACTAAAACGCACTCTCTCTTTTTTATTAAAAATTGAAGCGATTTTTTTAAACTACTACTGCGTATTGAATTTAAAGGACCCGTGTTACACTATCGGCCAGGGCGAAACAAACTTTCTTTGATTAATAATTCCCTATCCTCCTTAGGCTCTTAGAGTGTGAATATGAGGAAACTGGAATAAATTAAAAAAATTAAATGAAAAAAAAAAAAAGAAACAGCCATAAGCAAGTGAGTATACAATGATCCCTTTTGAAATAAAAAGCTGTCGATCTAACCAAACTATATACAATTTAAATTAATGAAATCTTATGTTTTACGTTCATATTATGTTTTCTATCCACTGTAAAATATTTTTGAAAAAGCCTACTTCAACTCAAGTGGAAGTGCCTTAAGGAGGGGATTGACCTGAGCGATAGTCAAATATTTTACAGGTTGGTCGCTATGCAATGGTTTTACATTCATTTTTGCATTTCAAGAAGCGGGATAAATATTCTAAAAATTAAAGAAATCTAAAAAAATTATCATTATTATTTTTATTATTTGTTCCATTTATACCCCGCATTTAACTGCAATGGTCATATCGGCGGCTATTCTCTTTTGGAATGTATCGAAGGTGTTAACTCGTATTCGTTGGGTTTTAATCATTAGATCACGCACATATTCGCACTCTCATTCATACTTCCATACTCTGGGCAAGATTGGTTGAAGAAAAATCCCCACCCCAAAATCTCCACCTCCAGCCGGGAATCGAACCTGGGAGCCCTCGCACGGCAGGCAAGTGCTCTACCGACAGAACTAGGGAGCCAGCCTAGAAAATTGATTACATAAGCAAGTGTATTTGTGAGTGCTTTAATGAGTTCTAGATTTCACGTGTAGTAAAATTTTGTGTATGCAACATTCTTCCAGAATGAAGAAGACCCAGGAGTCTATTCCAAGAAATATATACACTTCATTTGTCATGAAAATAATTTTAAAATGATTCTATTTTAATCGAAATTGTTTAGAGAAAATAAAATTTTTAAATATATGTGCCATATGAAGGGTAGTTTGGGATAGGTTTTTTTCTTTTTTTTGGTGAACCATGCTCGGAAGTAATTGAATTTAAATTCCACATTTTTTATTTAACCAGTTATTAAATCTGGAGTTATGCTGTTCATAAAACACAGGGTGTTTTAGAAATGTATTTTCAGTGAAGTTTTGCTATGGAATTTTTGGGTGGAATGCAATACCTTCATCTATTATGTAAAGAAAGCAATGATTGCCGTTCTGATTGTCCTGCTAAATATAGAATGGTTAAGAAATGCTGTATCAAGGTTTTGAAGGAGAATAGCATAGAAATTCAAATAGTAAAAGCAGCTCACAGCACCGCAAACATCAGATTCACAATTACTATTGATTATATAATGTTATTTAATCATCATATCCTGTGCTGCCCCCTGTATTGCTAGTAATGGGAGTTCAATGTAAACAAAAGTGCGCTGCGATCTATTTAATACAATCAAAACTGGCGGGAAAGAAAACAAAATGTACAATAAAGCAATGCTAGCGGGCTATAATCAAACGTTTGCAATTGTCTTTTTTTTGTAATTTACGTCCTTTAACGTTAAGTCATATCGGACGATGAATGGAATGGGTGAAATGATGCTCAAATGAGCCCAGGGTCTATAGAGCTTAGAGTTATCCGACATTCGTCTTTCAGGATAAGGGAAAACCCCGGAAAAAGCCTTTTCCAGGTAACTCACCCTGACCAAGATTCGAACTCGGGACCTCTTGAACGTGAGGCAGACATGCTGGCATCCACGCTACCGAGGCGGGCTGCAATTGTCTTGTTCACAAACTCGTGACGATTTTGCATATAGTAATAACAACTGCATTCATTATCTCAATTGATGCTGTCTTTTAGTACGCCCTGTATTTATAATGCTAATACAGTAATAATCTGTTCCTTAAATGCATTAACATATTAATCAGAATGGATGATTACTTTAATAATTATCTGTCTTTTGTTCCATTTACATCCCGCTTTCAACTACAGTGTTCATATCGGCGACCGTTCTCATTTGGAACATATCGAAGGTGTTAACTCGTAATCGTTGGGTTTTAATCAATAGATCACGCACACATTCGCACTCTCATTCATACTTCCAGACTCTGAGGAAGATGGGGAATCATCTTGGTTGGAGAAAAATCCCAACTCCCAGCCGGGAATCGAACCCTGACCCCTAGCACATCTAGTAGTTATTAGTACAAAAATTTCCAATTATTTTTCACTTTTAGCTGGAAATATATCTTTAGCTAAATATATATTTAGCGGGAAATAACATTAAGTTATATTGCTGTATTAACGAATTGTATTTTAAAATGTTAATAAAAGTGAAGGATAATATATATCGAAGAAAATTTATTCTCAGAAATACAGAATATCTTTAATTTCCTGACATGTATTTTACATGTAAAACTAAATTGAAGGTACTACAATGTCGCTACCCTTGGAGAAAGTAAGTACTAACTCCCCCCCTTTAAAGTCCCTACTGAACATAATGGACATAGCCTTTATGGATATTGATAAATATCATTAATATTAACAAATTTTATGACTAGTATTGAAGAACAATATCACTAAAAAGTAACTATTTTAGCTCTCTTACAGTTTTTTTTTTTTTTGGTGTCGTCCTCCAACGTTATGTCATATCGGACGATGAATGGAATGGGTGAAATGATGCTCAAATGAGCCTAGGGTCCATATAGCTTAGAGCTATCCGTCATTCGTCTTTCAGCATAAGGAAAAGCTCCAGAAAAACCTTATCCAGGTAACTCACCCTGAGCGAGATTCGAACTCGGGACCTCTTGAACGTGAGGCAGACATGCTACCACCACGCCACCGAGGCGGGCTCTCTTACAGGGTTATTAGAATTAAACTTGTCTAAAAAAATAAGTCATCCCAATTTTCCCTTGCCAAAAAAAGTGTTGTTTTTTTCTCAAGTTTCCACCAATTCAAGTGGCCGCCTTGGTAGGGTATCTGCCTCACGTTCAAGAGCTCCCAAGTTCAAATCTTGGTTAGGGTGAGCTACCTCGATAAGGTTTTTCCGGGGTTTTCCCTTATCCTGAATGGCGAATGTCGGGTAGCTCTAAGCTCCATGGACCCCGGACTTATTTGAGCATCATTTCACCATTTCATTCATACTCCGATATGACTTAAAGTTGGAGGACGTAAATTACAAAAAACAATTCCAGTCATATTGGCAATGCAGTCATTTCTTCATCTAAGCGTTCTGTGTTCGATTCCCACCCCCTCTCCTCAGCATTTCTGCACAAGTGGTCCGAACGGCCTTGCGACACAACCTCAGTAAATGATATCGGTGTGTAAGTGAAAGAACTCTGTACGTCAGAGAATCGAACATGATACCCTGCAGCACAGGCCAATCATCTCGTCTTCCCCCTCCCCTCGTCGTTTACTCGCACACAGACTGCAACGAACTGGCCCATTTTACTTTTATAACTCTTGCTGTTAACACAACAACATCCGCTGCTACAGATTTCACTTTCCATCAGGTGGCACTTTCCAAAGCAAAAATGTGACGGTAAACAATCCAAACCACTAAATTTAATTGGTAGAAATCGTGTCGTAAAGGCTGGCAAAAACAGCATCGACTCCACTTTCAGACACTAATTATTAAATAAACTGGATTTAGAATGATATTTATGTACTAATAATACGACTATAAACATATGTAGCCTTTAAAACTACGGCTCGAAGCATTCAACTGTCTCTTTATCTATCAAAATCTCTCAAATGCTATTTTTAGGTTAAGTATGAACTTTCAGATCTCAGATTTCATGGCTTAGAATCAAAATACTGCATTTAGGTTACAGAAAACTCTTTCATTTACCACTAAAAATAAAAATTATATATTTGTTAACATAACCTATACAGAAACACGGTAGGTTTATTATATCTATTATCTATCCTTTAAGTTACCACTACATTCATCGTCATATTTTACATCAAGGAATATTTCAAGAAACACAAAACAATGAAATAAATAAAGCTGTACAGATAATCTACAAATATGCATACCTTTTCTTTTAAACACATGTTTAAAAGTGATATCTCAATTTTAATAAGATTACTCACTGTATAACACAAATTATTTTGAAAACGTATTTCCGGAGGGTAATGAATATTTTAGAATATGTTAGTGTATTTGCTACTAGTATTTAGAAATGTTCTTTTAATTTTGAACAAAATAGTGTCGAGTAAATGAAAAAGTATGCATTTTTGCAAGAATTGTAATATCACAACTTACCTTTAGAATTAAAATCACAAATATTTGACCACAACACAAACAACAATGAGATGCATACGTACTTACGTTGTATTGTTGCCGATGAAGATGTCGGAGGGGGAAATGGCACCAAATGTGTAATGTGTTCACAAAGCAGTGTGCAGGGACAGTGAGCTAATGAACACACTGTAAGTCTAGAGGTAGACTTTTAACCGGGTGTCGTGGAGGGGGCGGACTAACCTACTGACAGGACGAGAGGGGGGGCCCTTTAGTGAGAGTGAAAGGTAAGGAAAGTTTTAGCGAAGCGGGAGGTGCGACCAGAGGCGTGCTATACGCTTTACATCGTCATGTCGCGTGCACAATGCTTCACAATGGAAAAAGGTGAATAACTGTTGCTCATCCACCTTCGAATCTGGGCACATGATTTTGTGTCATCATTTCAGATTCCTATGAATTTTCAAGAATAAATAATCCTGGCTAATCAGCTGTCTTTAATGCATAGAAGACTAAAATTGAACATTTTTAAAAAATAAAGGAAGAATTCGTTTAAAAAATTAAACAATTTATTGTTTTTGAAAATATTTCTTATAAGAATTTTTGCATTTAGTAAAATTATTTCATAAAGCACTGATACCACTTTTCCTTAGGCACTTCAAAAATCAGATTTTTATAATATTCCAGTCTCTCTTTTGATGAAAAGGCGATTTCATGTATTCTCCCCTTTAATTTTTAGAAACAAAAAGAAATTACAAAATGCTGTATGGTGGAGGGACTTTGCTGCTGCGTTTGTACGTTTAGCTTCTGTTAGAAAGACTTTTTGAGCAGATTGAGGTCAGTTTATGTGGAATCTATGGACAAATTTTTTTTATTACGTCTGAACCTTGTAAAATGTTTTGAATTTGACTCTAGCTAAGGCTCAACTTTGCCTGAATAAATTCATCATGTCCGTTGATCTTCTTCACGAATTGCTTGAAGAGCGACATTATCTTCATTTATAACAGCAGTTACAAATCGAGAAGCCCGGGATCGATTCCCGTGGCCGACCTATCTGACCCATGGCTTTTTCGAGGGGTTTCCCGGGTCGCTAGACGAATGCTGGGTTGGTTAATTACATCCCCCGAATTTCCTATCCCTCCATTTCATCTCCATTATCATTTCCCATCATCTCTCATCTGGCGGTCACTTTCAGGGTAGAAGTGTCGGCGGGTGTCTCGGCGGTGCATGGTGGGATGATATGCTCTGACGTAGACTACTTCTTCCTCCAGTAGGTTGGTTGCCTGTCTCCTCGCCTCTGCTGGGACCATTTCGGAACCGCCAGCCAGGGACCTCTGAAGCTCGGCTGCTGGGCTCGTCGTCGCGCATAGTGGAGCGTATCCGTTGTACAGAGCTGTCGAGGGAAGTCTCTAAGTAAACTGTAGGGACTCTGCCCTCTGCACTATTGTGACTCCTTGGGACGGCCGCTCTCTGTCTCGTCTCACCTCATCCATCCTTCCGGGGGTGCCCCACTTGGACGCATAGGCACAATGAACCCAGCATGGTGTGCTACTTACCGAATCCCCTCCTAGTGAAATCCTAATCCTAATTCTAACAGCAGTTATTGGGTGTCCTTCAGGAAGTTCATTATTACGAGAAAAAAATATTTTGAATTCACTGAATCAAATATAACTTTCCGCTTCTTCATCAAATGGATTTGTAAGCGCAACTTCACATTGATTAGGTTTTATTATTGTATCATCTTAAGCTACAGCATACTTTAATTTGAAAACTGTTGTATGATATGGGAATTATATTAGATCGGTTAGTCATAACTTCCAATTCAAATATTTATTCGAAATAAAGGAACTGACGGAGAGCACAGATTGGGTCGGCCAACAGAGACGCTCAGGGGTCCCTAATGATTCTATGCTTTGTCACTCAGTCACAGCGATGGGACTCACAGAAGAATTTTTATGGCGAAACCGCGAATGACTGACCTATCTCTGATTGTTCAGAAAGTTGCCATATATAAAAACTTTCCAACAAGCAAGCACCTGCGCCATTTGTCCAACACTGCATGACATTGCACAGTCCTTAAACCTACGTAAGTTATGAAAGGGGAAGAAAAATGTTAGAACATGAGGGAAAGAAAATTCTAGATACAAAAAGCCCTCAGCATTTGCCTTGCCAACTAGAAGGGGAGAAAACGTAAAACCGATGGAATCGAGCGCAGGACTTTTGTTGTTTATTATTATTATTATTATTATTATTATTATAGTTAGTTACTAACACTCCCCACATGGCACCTTGGCCTTCGGGGTAACCTCACCCCACCAAGTGATGACCGGACCCATTTCTCAGGTGGAGGCACCCAGAGGGCGGTGTCCATTACCTCCGATGATAGGGTGATAGTGAAGATGGCGGTGAGATGAGAGGACCTACAGTTTTTACCGTGGACTCCGAACCACGTTGGGCATAGGGGATACTTCACGTGTGCTAGACAGAGGTGAAGGCGTGGATAGGGCCGACTTAAAATCGCCAACCCCAGAGCCGGGAATCGAACTCGGGACCCTTAGAACGGGAGCCGCGAACGAAACCACCGCGCTACCCCGGCGCCCCTTATTATTATTATTATTATTATTATTATTATTATTATTATTATTATTATTATTATTATTATTATTATTATTATTATTATTATTATTATTATTATTATTATTATTATTATTATTATTATTATTATTATTATTATTATTATTATTATTATTATTATTATTATTATTATTATTATTATTATTATTATTATTATTATTATTATTATTATTATTATTATTATTATTATTATTATTATTATTATTATTATTATTATTATTATTATTATTATTATTATTATTATTATTATTATTATTATTATTATTATTATTATTATTATTATTATTATTATTATTATTATTATTATTATTATTATTATTATTATTATTATTATTATTATTATTATTATTATTATTATTATTATTATTATTATTATTATTATTATTATTATTATTATTATTATTATTATTATTATTATTATTATTATTATTATTATTATTATTATTATTATTATTATTATTATTATTATTATTATTATTATTATTATTATTATTATTATTATTATTATTATTATTATTATTATTATTATTATTATTATTATTATTATTATTATTATTATTATTATTATTATTATTATTATTATTATTATTATTATTATTATTATTATTATTATTATTATTATTATTATTATTATTATTATTATTATTATTATTATTATTATTATTATTATTATTATTATTATTATTATTATTATTATTATTATTATTATTATTATTATTATTATTATTATTATTATTATTATTATTATTATTATTATTATTATTATTATTATTATTATTATTATTATTATTATTATTATTATTATTATTATTATTATTATTATTATTATTATTATTATTATTATTATTATTATTATTATTATTATTATTATTATTATTATTATTATTATTATTATTATTATTATTATTATTATTATTATTATTATTATTATTATTATTACTATTATTATTATTATTACTATTATTATTACTATTATCACTATTATTACTATTATCATTATCATTATTATTATTATCATTATTATTATCATTATTATTATCATTATTATTATCATTACTATTATTATTATTATTATTATTATTATTATTATTATTATTATTATTATTATTATTATTATTATTATTATTATTATTACTATTATTATTATTATTATTATTATTATTATTATTATTATTATTATTATTATTATTATTATTATTATTATTATTATTATTATTATTATTACAACTACTACTTAAATTAGCTCTTATTTTCTGAGACATCTGACAACCATGGTTCTTATTATTTTGTTAAGAGACCTGAAAACAGTAAAAGCAAGTACGTTTGGATACACTACCCAGAGGCAAAGTGAGATACCACGGATTAGTGGAACTTACTTCTCCAAAGTAAACATGAAGTAATATTATAGTTAAATAATGGCTGTAATAATTTAAAAGTGCAAACATAATGAAGGTTAATCTTTTTTAGCAATTGCAGAGAAATCTTCCAGAGAAAAATGTGAAAAAAGCTTACCTTGTACATCGGCAACCATCAAATATAAACATCTTTATTAATAGTCGCAAATTAATTTATACGGACTCCTTAAAATCCACCGAATGATGTATTACAAATAACAAAATATTCTAAAGGTTTTTAAGACCATTTTTAAAGTAATTATACGAAATCAGTATTGTTCATGGAATCACTATTTTACACACGAGCAAAACTATTACTTAAAGAATTCATTCTGGTTTTCAATTTCGTCACTTATTTAGAAACGGAAAAAAAAAAAAAAAAATAGCCAGACTACTTAATATGTTTTGTTTACGCCCGCCTCGGTAGCGTATCTGCCTCACGTTAAAGAGGTCCCTAGTTCGAATCTCGGTCAGGGTGAGTTACCTGGATAAGGTTTTTCCGAGGTTTTCCCAAGAGAAGTCGGGTAACATTAAGCTCTACGGACCCTAGTCTCGTTTGAGCATCATTTCATCCATTTCATTCATCGTCCGACATGATAACGTTAAAAAGTTAACCACTGGCGCTACAGCCCTTAGAGGACCAAGGCCTACCAACCCGACTGCCGGCCTCACGCCCACTTACGCACGGTAGAGGTTGACGATCATCCAACCGATACGGAGAGGAGATGTGGTCATCATCTCGGCATCCCCCAGCCGGAACGTTGGTTTTCGTGACCAGGGCCGCTTACCTAACGTAAACTCCTCACTTTCCTCACGATACTGAGTGGGCACCGGTCCTATACCTGGGACCTAAAATCCCCACCATATGGGTGGGATCGAACCCGGGCCGCTTTGCGTGGCCAGGGACCAAGGCATGCCGCCTTAGCCCGCTACACCACGGCGCAGGACATGATAGCGTTGGAGGACGTAAATTTAAAACAATAAATATTTTGTTTACGCTGATCAGCCTTAGAATCTCTCACATCTTGGTTTTATTGCCCTTCTACTGCCACATGCACTTTGTTAGTCATGACCATTTTTATACCAGATTGGTCCAAAATTATAACAAAACCCTAACAATAGCCGAAGCTAGGAGTTTTCCCGAACAGAGCAACAGATTTTCACTGAGTAACTTCTTATTATTGTTTCTACGTTATATCAGCTTTATGTCTGTAATGTTACCGAGTTTACCTAACATTTACACATTTCCATCGTTTTGGCAGTAATATTGAAAAGTTCTGTTTAGAGAGTATAAATCTGAAGAGGTTAAAGGATTTTCTGACATTGTTCAAAGACAGTTTATTACATTAAGGCCTCTTGTGACTATGCAAATAAATCTTCCAATTCTGCCAATCAATCCAGGCAATAAATACGAAATGCACTTACCAAATGTTGCTTGTAACTTTAGCTGTTCTTAAGTTGTGAGCAAACTTCCGTGTAACTGAAGGACATCCCAACAATCTTTATCACGCATGGGCCACAATATAAATATGTATTAAAGTGTTGTCCGTTTAGATCACTATGCGTACGTTATAGACGATCCATACAAACAACACTGAAATACAAGTTGACATCATTTGCACTAGGGTTATCCTATTTAGGAGATGAAAGAGAAAGAGTTTGATGATTATGAAAGCCCTTCAATCTCTGGAATCCGATATGCCTCTGGCAGTCTTTCCTACTCATTTGTATCAATTCTGAATTACGAAACGGTAGAGCCAGACTGAAAAATTCAATGCCGTAGCCGGGATTTGAACAGAAGATCCATGGTTCAAATTACGGCTATGGCACTGGATTTTTCAGTCTGGCTCTACCGTTTCATAGTGCGTCCTACACACGGCTAGTGTGAAAGAACAATTAATTTTTCCATTAATTTTACCTAATAGTGGTCCGAACTATAAAGCCCGGGCCTTAAAGTACTTACAGCATAGTAAGTCGCCATTAAGGTAGTTGTCTCATGTATTTATGAGAACTCCTAGTGGTTTACCGGGAAAAATTACGAGTCAGGTGGAGAATTTAATGTCTTGTCGGCACATTGGCCATAGTAGCTCAAGGGCTAGAGCGGCTGGACGGCAACCAGAAGATCCGTGGTTCAAATCCCGGCTATGGCATTGAATTTTTCAGTCTGGTTCTACGGTTTCATAGTGCTTCCTATACACGGCTAGTGTGAAAGAACAATTAATTTCCAATTCTGAATTAGTTTAATGTCGGTACAGTACTTCGTTATCTGTTGCATTATCAAAAATAGCGTATGCCATTCTGATTTAATCTGTAGGTATCTAGGTTCTACGTATCCTCTGTATGTTAAATGTAAATTCAGCTTCATGAAAGATTGTCAAAAATGATCTTTCGCGTTTGGAGTTTAAGAACGAAACGGCCAAATCTAAGATTAGTTAATTAAATTCCTATAATAGTTTTACAATTTCTCATTGAAACATTTGAAAACATAGTTTAACGTTATTTTCCAAACGATTCCGAGCCTTGGATACAGTACGTTCACATCTCTGGTACCGAGGTAGCAGGTTCTCCTCTCGGAGGAGGGTGTAAATCCTTAGCAAGGCTTTCTTAGGAAGGGGAATGAAATCTCTGGTACCGTACCGTAGATTTACGGCACGTAAAAGAAGGCCAAGTCTGATAAAGAGGCCTATGAGCAAAACGAAGCACTCTTTTACTCTTAATAAGGCCATTAGAATGGAGCGCTGTCAACCATATCAGTTAAAGTATGTCAATAAATAAAGTATCAGTTTATATTGTGACTTTGTGGGTTCGTGAAATTAAAATTCCAATTGCACAAACTCAAAATGTTCTTTATTTCCACCGAATTACAGTTGGAACACTTGCCGATTACATAGAATTACGTAGCGCACACAGTTACAATTCACCAGTTCGTCTGTCACAGATCCACTCTGTACTCGCAATTACGTACAACTGCTCCGATGCACGTACACAGTCTTCCAGTCCGTTTTCTCACTCGGCGCTCCTCACAGCTGCTCGCCAAGAACTGAACTGACTCGTCCACTGCAGGCCTTATATAGGGAAGATCACCGTTTCTGGAAGGTTCGCGGCTCGCACAATTATTCCGATATTTCCAGACGTCTGGTGGGACGGGAAAGAGACGGTACAGGGCTCGTGCCGCTCTTCTAATCATCCCCTCAGTTAGTGACACGAGACAAATGGCGTGGCCCGAATGCTTCCCGTCTGGCCCTACTGCCGACCGGTTCTATCGGGAATTCCGACGTTCGGGTGACACTATTATCTTTTTATCACTCAAAATTGTAGAGATTTTGACGGATTACTGTAATAAATATATAAAATGCAGTATAGAGATAGCGAGTGTGAATTTGAAACTCTGCTTTCTGGATCCGATCTCTGCTTGAGTGCCCTTCAAAGCATTAAGTTGCTATACAGTTACCACCCCCTGGTACAGCGTGTCCAGGATGTCCTCCTCTCGATCGCTAATGCTGGCGTTAGTGTGTCGTTTGTGTGGGTTCCTGACCACGTGGGGCTGCCGGGCAATGAAGCTGCCGACGTTGCAGCTAAAGCTGCTATTTTAAACTCGCAGTGTTTTAGTTCTTTTATTACTTCGACAGATCTTCGTCGAGCTCTATGTAAGCTTATTCTATCACGTTGGGACAAAGACTGGAATGGGGTTCTGGGCAACAAGCTCAAGGAGCTAAAACCACACCCGGTACCCTGGTGTACTTCTTCGAGCCGTCGTCGTCGCGAAGAAGTCGCTTTAGCCCGTCTCCGTGTTGGACACTGCCTGTTTTAGCCACTGACATTTTTTTATCCTCTGACCCAGCACCAATTTGTGCTCACTGTCGGGGAGCCTTTGACTGCCCGACATATTTTAACAGAATGCTGGGTTTTAGTTTCTATGCGAAACTCCCTCCGTTTTCCGGCTACCCTGAGTCAGGTATTGGTGGACCTGAGTGCCGTGGAGCGAGTTTTAGCTTTCATCCGCCTTAGTGGTAGGTATGAGCAGCTGCATTTAGCCGGACACCTGCTTTTAGTGTTTTTATGCTTTAGTTTTAGCCTTTTATTGTCAGATTTTACACCATCTTCTAGTTTTAATGTGTCGAATTTAACAGTATAGACCTTATATCTTTGTAAGGGCACTGATAACCTCAGCAGGTGAGCGCCCTTAACCTAATTCTACTACTACTGGATCCGATCTAAAGAGCCACTTTTGTATTACTCCATACGGCACGTTTACATAATTAGTAATGCTGTTTAGGTTGAAGCAGTTATTTTAGATATTTCATGCTTTGTAAAAAGAATATTTAAAAGAAATTGAAATTTCCAATGAAATAGAGAAATACTATAAGGTAGGTAATGTGTAGCCATGACAATCCGATAAGAGAGGAAGTTTAAATGTTTAAAAGATTTTTGTTGTTGCAATTTACGTCCTTTAACTTTTTAAGTCATATCGGACGATGAATGAAATGATGCTCAAATGGACCCAGGGTCCTTGGAGCTTAGAATTACCCGACATTCGTCTTTTACGATAAGGGAAAACCTTATCCAGGTAACTCACCCTAACCGAGATTCGAGCTCGGGACCTCTTGAACGTGAGGCAGACACGCTACCATCTACGCTACCGAGGCGGGCTAAGAGATTTTGTTCTTCTGCTTAAGAACGTCGTAGGAGAAAGACGTGCATCTGTGTCTCTCCGAGCTTGTGCAAGAATTATTTTTGAGTGTGCATGTAAGATGCACAAATAGTGTGTGCTTAAAGTAATGGTCAATCAATACACCAATCATCGTTTGCTATAGAACAACATTTATGTTATTTAAATTTGTATCGTAATTTGAAAATTTTCAAGTTTGAACAAGAAAAGAATTATTTGTCCATTCTTCAGCAACAGTAGTACTAACTTTCTCAGCCCCGTTACCACGAAACTGGGCTCCAGAATTTCTGATGCACCCACCCACACCAAGAGTTGCAGGGGAAACTTCTAGATCGTAACCAAAGACAAGAAATTCATCAGCACCCACCTTCATACCATTAAACCGCTTCAAGATGATCGCCACAACCTGGGTCTTTTAGAACACCGTCGTCGTCTACAGTTTACCCAATAAACCGCTTCAATGTCCAGTAAACTGATAGGTTTTTATTTTACTAATAACTTTGAAAGTGTAGCATATTGCATGCATATCATTAAACGTATCAATTAGTGCATAAAGTATGAAATATAATTTCTTCGTTTGGTTATGGACCAATGAGAGTTTGTGCTGCAGTCACATACTTGAGGCTACATTTCAAATTTGTTTACCTCAAGTGCGTGTCTTATTTCGGGAGGAGTGTAGTACAACACTATATTCTAATCTTTACCGCCTAGCTTCAGCACATCAGTAATCTGACTGCATACTTGTAGCACAATCAACCGAAATCTAATTGTAATTACTTATTAAAAACTATCTACTTATTTATTCCCTTTCTTCTATGCACTACTGACTCCAGGGAGAAAAAGTGAGTTCCAGCTACCTTTCTACTTTCTCGCTGCATCCCTTCATCGCGGAGGTTTCTTAAGAACAATTGACCTTAGTCAGAGCTGAAATCCTCCGCTTATATCCTAAACCTAACCCCTTGTGTATTCCAGGTATATAAAAAACGTCACTGGAAGATTTTTGTTCCAATTTAGGTACTTCATGCACTGCTCCAAACCTGGAAGCCCCTTCCAAACTCATTTAATAATATATTTTTCTTTTAACTGCCGACGTTAACAATTATATCTGTTCACTGTACATATCCTTATATCAAATGATCAAGGTGAACTTCCTTTATACTACAAAGACTTATTTATATGAATACCATCCAAATTATCACAAATAATCTCTTTGTATCGTGTTTCTATAGTGTTCAAATATATTCGGTAAGCTCATGATCTGTATCTTTACTAAGGTATATTTTATACTACTGTAAAAATATTCAGTTTGAAATTTTTATGCATGGAATCATTAGTTAAGTGTAATAATAAGTTACAGAAAATATTTCAACCTTTGCATACAAATCAATTGTTTCTTTTCGTAGTACTGTATTAATTTATTGGGTGACATCGTCCTTCCATGTATTTACCCCTGGCCGTTTTTCTAGTCTTTATGACCTAATTAGAAGAACTAAATAATATTTTAGCAAGGCGGTTGTCGTTTTCAGAGAAGTAATATTTTGGCTCACAGTAAGCAAAATTGCAGCCAGCGCGTACCTAGTATAACCTATAATTAGCATAATTTTTCTATTTACCTGCAATTCTGTGTAACTTAAATATCACATCCTGTAAGGACTTCCTTTGATTCTCTCCGGTAACGCTCCTAGTTAAGTTTCGCTTTTTATGGAATCGAATTTCCTGTTTGAGATTTTCCCAAAGATTTTGCTAAATTGTATATCCGAATAGAAAATTTCTGAAATAGATTTCACTATCTTTAGTAGTTTTATTTCTGCCTCTTCTAGATTTAAATTTGGTATATAAGTGTGCAAAATAAAGGGGGAGTTTGAGTGTCAAAATAAAATATTTAATGTTTGAGTACTCTTTATTAATTTTAATTGCGTCGTTTATATATATATATATATATATATATATATATATATATATATTATCATTATGGGTACAGTATTTCCGTTTAAAAAGGTTTTAATAAAGTTGCTCAAGTTATTTTAGAATGCAAATTCTGCACTTCATAAATAAATGACACTCCTAGACAGACCTTAACCACTTTTTAGAGAAGTTTTCATCTATATATTGGCACAATGGTGAAATTTTTAACGTATACCGTTTATTTTCTATTTATTTAACAGAAATAACATTACAAAATATTTTTTTTCAACTCTTAGTATTTTGTATGCATTCCTTTAGCCTTTATTACCATTTTGATGCGTTTAGGCATGCTCTCTACAAGGGTGGAGCACTTTTCCTTTATTTCTTCATCTCTGTGCCAAATACTTATCAGGCCCTCAGTAAGCTGAACTTTTGTTGTTATTTTCAATTTTTTCTGTCTCTGTTTAACAATACCCCACAGATACTCTATTGGATTTAAATCAGGGCTATTCCCCGGCCATGGTAGTACTTTTACATTTTTTTTTTTTTTTTTGAGGAACATGGTTACAGATTTTGCTCTATGGCAGGGAGCACTGTCATGCATGAACACAAACTCACCACTTGGAAAACATTCTTTACTTTGCGGAAATAGTCTTGTTTATAATGCACTTTTATACTGTTTCTGCTCCATAGATCGCACAACTATATATAATCTTCCAGGTCCATGGACAGACATACAGCTCCAGACCATTTTTGATGTTGGGTGCTTTACTCTTTGATCGACACACTGAGGGGAAAATGCTTCTTTATCTGTCCTTCTCACATATTGGCTGCTCTCTTCATATACTTCAAACGTGGATTCATCTGAGAAAATTACCTGAAACAGTAAAAAACTCTATTAATATTAAACCGTTTTGAAATTTCTCAAAGATAGTATAATAAAACCAGCAATGAGAGAAACAAAGTTTAGGCTGTTTATTTCATTTCCATAAAATTTACATGTACATATTTTAATTTTATGCTATATACAATTTTCATACTATTTACCTTTCTCTAAAATTCCACTGGATGTTTCTGCATCTCTTTGGCACATTCTAAACGTTTTTCTGCCATTGCAGGTGTCAGTTTAGCCTTTTTACGAAGCCTGCGTGCTGGTAAACCTGCTTCACATAATCTTCTGCGAACTACTGAGGCTGATATTTCTGTACCATACTGCTTTAGTTGATTACTGAGGTCAATTTTGGTTGCTATTCTATTTTGTTTTGCCACCTACACAAGTTTACTTTGCATCCTTGGTGATAGCTTTCTTGTCCGCCCGCATTTTCCATCCATTTGTGAGGTCAACTCAAAATGTTAACACCGAAAGTTAAAACTTGATTAAGGCGACTAACAGATTTTTGCGAAATACACCATTTCTTAGGTATTTCACGTTGTGAATAAGGAGTTTCCTTCAAAAGACTCTCAGTTAAGTCTACTTTCCTTGGAGATAAGTCAGCAGTTTTACCCATAACCTCACTTTTGAATCAACGTGAATGCTAAGGATAAGATACACGATGTTACCTGGCTTGAGATCAATTAATAATAAATGCTGAGGATATATTAGCCATAAAAGACAATAAAGACAAATATTAGCTATCTTCAGTTACTACATTTACCAAATGAAAGCAATATCAACAAACAGTTGGATAAACAGACATGAAGAAAATGGCTGCTCTTAGTTCAGAGCTACCACCATATTACTACCTGGGTATAAGTAAAAGAAAAATCCCCCAGCTATTATTAAGAGAGAAATTTCATTGAATATGCTTCATATTACAGCAAGGAAAAGAATTGCGATAAATTGAAATAGGTTATGGCGGTAAATAATTATTATTTTGAATGTTAAACTGAAGCAAATTAAAAAAAAAAAAAACAACAACACGAATGAGTCTAAAAATTTGCACACTTCTGTACCTATAAAAGATTTCATTTCTCTCAATTTCGCTTTGAAATGCCTGTTCTGTCTTTTGTGCTGTAAGTGACCTGTTCTATGAAAACCAAATGAAATTTTAGTACGATAGGTACACTTTGGTGTTAATAATAAAGTTATTTTAAAACAAATGCTGATTAATTTTAATCAAAATGTTATATATTTAAGAAAAATTGTATTTTCCTTAATATTTCCTTAACTAGAAAATCAATACCTAAAAGGCAGGCAGCCACAACCTTGAAACGTTTAGTCTGATATCTTAAATAGTTCCTGAGACAATGAGATCATGTAATTATAAAATTGAACACTGGTCGGTAATAGTTTTAATTTTCCTTTAGACAGATTATTTGTTATACATATTCTGTATACAATGGAATTGTTATAAGCAGAGAACGGAAATTTAGGCATTATAAATCATTAAGATAGGCAAGTAAAAATCAGTATAAATAGCTAAAATATGCAGGAAAAAGGCATTATACATAATAAAACTGGCAATAAAAGGCAATTAGGAAAACCCATTTACTGATAAAATGTAAGACGTTGTACTGGATCTCTTCAGGCCCACAGCAACTTTTACGAACTGGTGAATAATTGCGCGATAGTTGAATTATTAATTTTCTCAAGATACTCTGTTGTAAGCAAGAATGGTTTCATTGATTCATCTTCTGTAGAATATTATGGTTCAATAACAACACTGCTAATGAAGCGACTCATGGTCGTCAACAGAAATCCAGATCTTCTTTTTCATTTTATCTTTAATGATTTTCATTGTGTCATCGTAACATTCGGTTAACATCTTGGCAAATTTGATTAGCAAGGTACAGATTGGTTAGTATAACTGTGTTAATGTAGGATTCTGTATTTTACACAAAAGGATTTCGGTGCTAAGGAAAAATGTACGTAAGTCGAATGCAAATTGGGATTTTTGACTCGAAGTTACAATTACTGTTGGAAGCAAAGGCATCTTCCTCCCTTTAGCCTTGGAAAGTGCATGTTTGTGCTTTGTTGTGCCGATATATTTAGTAACAGATAGTTATAATGTACTGTAACAGGGTTTCATTTCATAACCAAGTGTAAAAACTTGCTTCAGGTAATATTTTACGATGCTACTAACAAGCAACAGTTCTTTTTCCCAGGGCATGACCTGAAACTCCAAGAGAAATACGATGTACTGCAGAGAATAACAATGCAAAAGATTTCCAAACATTTGCGAGTTGTTATGATGAAGTTAGACCGTCTGTTTATTTCACCTTACAGGTTTTTGTTTCGCCTCGTTTCTTCCAAAGAGTGTAACCGCAGTATCAGACAGCGATTAGGAGGTGGCGAATTAATTGAAATCACGAGAATTAAAAAAAGAAGATAAATTAATGAAAATGCTTTGCTAAACTAATATAAATTATTGTTATATTAATATGAAATTAGAATGAAATTAGAGTAATGATTAAAATAGCGGTTTAATTAAGAATAAGATGGGAAGAATATAATTTAAGACAACTAACATGCTAGAATCCATGTAAGAGAGAGAAAATATTTCTGTAAAATCTGAACACAAGTCGGGGAGACAGGAAGAGGTGACCGTTAGCCTCTTTGTTTAAGGAAAGGTTCAATGTCTGAGAACTATAACTAAGAATGTGTAGGAACAATAAGGTTTTCAAGATGCGGTCAAGCGTAAGACCTAAAAGGATTTACTTTGCTGAGGTGATAACGATGTATACCGTTACAAAGAGCCCAGGGTAGGCGTGACCCAACTCACGGTGGGATGTAACGTCAATGAGTTCGATGAGTTCTGCTAACCAATAAAGAAAAATCGAAATAAAATGAGAAACCAATAATAATGTAAGATTTGAGAGATGGGGAGAAGGGTGAGTTATTTTGGTCATGTGATAAGGGTTAGAGTGGGGATCAGAATAAAGTACGAACTGAATCGCAGAGCAGACAAAAAAATCACTTCAACAGTCATACTACGAGGGGAAAGACGTGTTAGTGCGCGTGAAGAAGAGGTCGTAAAGATTTCCAAGTCCGAAATGTAGGGAAGTCAAGAATAACGCAACCAGCGTGAGAGAAGCAGCAGAAGAAGTTTATAATAGCAAAGTATTCGCCGTATAAAGAATTAAGAGAATTCTGTTAGGAAGTTTAGTAACAGGTGGTCACCGCTACAAATCAATCTGAATCAACGAACTTAGTGAGAATTAAATTAAATCATTTTTGCAACGAACCAGTGTATTATTGAGACAACTGAGCAGCCAACAAACAACAAATCCATTTCCTACAACCATTCACCTGAGGACAAGAGATCTCATAGCTCCAATTAGAACCCAAATCAAAAGTAAACACCAACCAATTTGAAATCTGACATGCGGGTATGCCGCATAATGGCGCCCAACGTGGGGCTTCGAATTGTAGGAAATGGGTGAAATGTAACGACGACAACGACGAGGAGAAGTGAGAAGAACGACGACGAAGGACGACTACGAAGAGAAGTGAGAAGATCGACGACGACAACTACGATGAGGACAGCAGAGACTACGAAGAAGACGGCAAAAACAACTACATAGAATTTTCCCCCAACCAAGAGAGAAGTTCAAGTTCTTTCGACATCAACTGAGCCTACTAGACGACGAGCAGCACGACAAAAATTGGTAAAGACATCACATAAACACCACAGCCGTACAACAGAACTGTGAGTTACACATACTCAATTTATATTTCTTGTAAATGTAATATCATTCAGTGAGATCAATATCTATGTAATGTCTTAGTAATAAGTATTTTGGAAGGGAAATTAGAAAATTTAAAGGGGAAGTTCAATGCTTTTGAGAAATAAGAAGATCGTACAGAATAAATTTAAAATGGAAAATTCTGGGGAACAAATAATTATGGAGACAGAGAAAGAGTCGGAAGTTGTTAATGAGGAGATAATGGAAAGCAGTGTTATAGGATCAGTAGATGAGGGTGTAAATGGTGTAAGTAGCTTAAATGTAAATAGGAGAAGTGACAATCCTGGGGTAATGGAAAATCTACAAGAGATGTTCCAGAAACTCATGGCGCAAATTACTATTCAGAGTCAATCACTAGAGGCTAAATTCGTAGAACAGAACCAATCACTAGAGGCTAAATTAGTAGAACAGAACCAATCACTAGAGACTAAATTAGTAGAACAGAACCAATCACTAGAGGCTAAATTCGTAGAACAGAACCAAACACTAGAAGCTAAATTAGTAGGACAGAACCAAACACTAGAAGCTAAATTAGTAAGTCAAATTACAAGCCAAGGGAAAGAAACAGAAACTAGAATCACTGTCAGAATTCAAGGAATAACAGGGGAAATCCAGTCTGTAAAAGAGGCCCTGCAGCGAGAAGTAGGTACTATAAGAAGTGACCTAGAAGCTACCAAATCTCTCGTTGCAGGAGTAGAAAATAGAATAGGGGAGGAAATTAATAAGGAAAGAATAAGATTAGATGAACTGACCACGACACAGGTAACTTTTGTACAAGAGATAAATGACCGGTTTGACACTGTAAACAATAGTATAGCAGCTGACATGGAGAAGTTAAAAGAAAAGGTAGCACGTGTAACAAATATTCAATCAGAGAATACACAAATGTTGAGGGAAACAGTAAGCGAGATATCTCAAATCAGAGATACTGTAACTGGCTTACGGCTGGGACAGCAAGGGCAGGTACCTGAGAGTTCCAATTGTTCTATACATACACCCAATGGAGAGAGGCAGAGCGAACAGGTTAGCGCCCCTTCTGTCTCTCCTCAAAGCAGCAATAATTGCGAAGTAAATATGCAAAACGTAAATATGTATCCACCAGTGCACATGAATTTTCTAAGCGAATTGCCCCTCCCGAAATTTAATTGTCGCAATGACAACGCAGTACAATTTTTGGCCGACTTAGAAAAGTATTTTGCCATCAGAGGTGTACCCGAGCAATATAAGATGATAATAGTTCAAAGGGCGTTGGAATCTGCCGAACTTAATTGGCTACGAGTAACTGTGGGAGAAGGATGCAGCTACGAGTTGTTCAAAACAGCTTTCCTAGAAAAGTATTGGAACGCCAATGTCCAATACCAAGTAAGGAATCAGATAACAAATGGCCGATACCAAGGTAATAATGGAGAGTCTATTACTGATTATTTCCTGAGATATTCGCAAATGAGTAAATATCTACAACCTCCATTACAGGAAGCCGAACTGATTTCTCTTCTCACGCCCCACCTTCCTGAGAACATTAGAAATCACATGGTGGTAGCAAGACCTCAGACATTGAGAGAGGCAATTATATTATTAACAGCTTTACAAAGCGTTGGGACGCAAAATTCACAAAATAGACATGGGAATCGAATGCCAGTGAGAAATCCACACAGACCGTGGAATAATAATAATCATGACGGGGAAAGGGCACACAATCCCCGAAATTTTAACACAAACCATATGGCTACTCGTCAAAGATACGATGCCCACGTCCCGAGGGAATTCCCTAACAACAATAGAGGGAGACAGGGACCACCAAATTCAAATTCATACAATTTCCCTATGAGATATGTACATGTAACTAGGAATGGAAATAGGGGTCACCCCCCATTTCTTCGAAGAGGGAATGCAAGACCGACGTTCCGACTACCAGAAGCTAATAGACAGTATCAACCACGTGACGCTGGTAGAGAGAACAATACAGACAGACCTGAAGTAAGACAGAGGAATCAACTTCTCTCAAGAGAATGGGTGCGTTCTCCTCCACCCACACCGAGGGACGCGGCGCCCGAGGTAGATGAAAGGCCAGACACGACACAGCAGACGGGAAACGACTCCAGGGTGCGATAGAAGACGTCCCGCATCGGACCCGGATGAACACGCTAGTTCTTAATTTGAACAGGGACACAGCTCTGAGTAGGGTGGTACAGAATAAAACAGAAACAGAAATAGAAAACGGTACTCAAATAAACAATCACTTAACAGAATTGCAAGAAGTGAGAGATGCTCCACGTATTGCTGCAATAATAAACAAAGAAAAATGGCACATTACCATAGATTCAGGATCCTCAGTTTCAGCTATAAGACAAGCATTCTTTTATCACTTAAAAAACAATGGAATGAAACTGCAAACATTGCCCGTGAAAAGTGCATATTGTACTCTGGCGGTAGGTCGCGCCAAACAAAAGATTAATACACAAATGCTTTTGAAAGTCACCATTGGGGAGGATACAATAGAATTTGTATGTTTTGTTATTAATAGGCTATCTGTAGACATTATTATGGGTAATGACGTGTTGTATGCGCTTCAAGCTAAGTTGAATTATCAAATGGAAGCCTTGGAAATCAAAATTAAAGACGTCATAGTTAAAGTTCCGTTTAGCTCAAGGGAAGCAGAAAATGAGATAAGATTGACAGATGAAGAAAAAGAAATAGATGGAGAAACATTTTTTTGTAGAATTTATACGAATAGGAGGGATGGAGCTAGTTAAGATGAATCCATTAGAAGCAGAAGAGATGAGAAACTATGATAAGGATGAGTATATAGCTGGAGAAGAACGGCTTTTAGAGATGACGTCATACGGACTTGGGCAGGCAGAAGCAGGTGAACAGGAGATAATTACCCTACCAGATGATTTCCAGGTAGTCGAAAATAACGTAAACATGACCTATAGAATAAGAGAAACAGTAGCAAACTCGAACCTACTTAACGACCACCAAAAAGAGATTTTTTATAACATTTTATGTAAACATAGAAATGTATTTTCGGAACACACTGGGACCTATAGTGATTTTGAGTATGAATTTGAGATACATGATGTTCCCCCATTCAAATATAAGTGCAGACCTATTCCATTGGATTTACAGGAGGCAGTGAACCTTAAAATACAGGAAATGTTGGAAGATAGAATTCTGGAGATATCTACATCAAAATTTATAAGTCCCCTATGTATAGTCAGAAAAGCAAATGGAACAGTACGACTGACGATAGATGGACGTCATATAAACCAATATATTGTTCCGGATAATTTTCGAACCCCAGCAATAGAGCAAATTTTGGCCGGTATTGGGGCACAAAGGTATTTTACTTCACTAGATGTGACCAACTCATTTTTGCAAATTAAGTTGAAACCTGAGTTAAGGCAATATACCTCATTTTTGCACGGAGGATATCAGTACCAGTTTACAAGAAATTGCTTTGGACTAATTAATTCTGGAAGCGCATTCCTACGGGCGATGCAGAAAATACTCAACACGCAAAGGGAAACATATGTGTCACAGTATGCAGATGATTTATTGATATGCAGTAGAACAGTGGAAGATCACCTTACATATTTGGATTTAGTGCTCGGGAGGCTAGCAAATGCTGGATTAACACTGAATTGGGCCAAATGTAAATTTTTCCAGGAATCAGTTAAATATTTAGGATATATCATAACAGGCGAACATATAGCTCCTGATCCAGAAAGAGTGGAAGCCATTTTGAAAATACCATGACCTAAGACACCAAAACAAGTAAAACGTTATCTGGGTGTACTTGTGTACCAATCAAGGTTCCTGATAAACTATGCAAAGGAAGCCGCACCGTTGCGAGCACTACTGGAAAAAAATCGAAAATGGCGATGGACTATGGTAGAAGAAAATGCTTTTAAAAGATTACAGGAACTCTTCAGTGAATCCGTATTATTGACATGGCCTGATCCAGATTTACCTTATCTCATATACACGGATGCCTCCATGGTGGCGTTAGGAACTATTTTAGCCCAAGAGACACCGACTGGAGAATTAAAGGTCATAGCCACAGCCTCCCGAGGGTTAACGAAAACAGAAAAAATTGCTTGCATAACAGAACAGGAAATTACGGCTATTTACTATGCCATTTGTAAATTTAGACAATATATATATATATATATATATATATATATATATATATATATATATATATATATATATATATATATATATATATATAATAAAAGGATTGTGATATTCACCGATCATATCAGCCTATCATTTATACGAAATTGCAAATTGACCAGTACAAAAATTGCGAGATATATCCACGAGATCATGGCTTACAACCCAGAGATTAAACATATACAGGGAAGTCTTAACATCTTTAGTGACATGCTTTCACGTATAAAGCCACAGGGGAATCTTCCAGAAAATATCAGTAGTAATGGTACAGAATTACCAGTGTTAAAGATGGATGTAACCTTCAGTATAAAATTAACAAAGGAGATGAGAAGATTGGCGGAATTACAACGCCAGGATTGGAAAGTAAAACAAATTATGGAAAAGGCATTGCCCATAGATCAAGCAAATTCACAGAAATACGGAGTGCTAAATAACGTATTGTATAAGTTACAGGGTGTTTCCAAACCTGTTTGGAAAGCATATATACCCGCAGCGATGGAAGAGTTAGTGATTTCTGCTTACCACACAGCTCTTATACATGCTGGCGTTGAGAAGACAATGATTTCCATAAGCAACCATTTATACATATTTAGATTAGGCAAGAAAGTTAGGACCTTTATATCTACATGTGACATCTGCCAGAGGGCAAAATCATTAAATTATAAGATAGATCGACCCCCTGTATCCATCACCAGGAAGGAACCATTAGAATTAGTTGCAGCGGATGCATACGGTCCACTCCCTGCAGGAAGAGGAGGATTAAAATATTTATTTGTACTTATCGACGTGATGTCGAAATTTGTGAAAATATACCCTCTCAAGAAATTAACAAGTGCAGCATGCGCGAATAAAATAGTGAAATACTATATAGTCAAATACGGGAAGATGAAAGCACTATTAGTAGATAACGCGTCCATACACCATGGAAGACGATTCGTGCACACCATTCAGGATGCCGGAATTCGCATCTATAACACAACGTCGTACCATCCATGCTCTAATCCAAGCGAGCGCGTACTGAAAGACCTAGGTGTTCATCTCCGAGTCCTTTGTTCATTGAAACAGACTACCTGGCCAGACCACATCAACTATATTGAGTTTGTATTCAATAATTCAGTCAATCTAACCACAGGATATGCTCCTATCCAATTGCATAGGAATTTAACACCGGAACCACTAATAGAGGGTGTTCCGGAAAGTATACAAGTGACGACCGAGACAGATCGAGAACGGATCCAGAATGCTGTTAAAAGAATAATGGAAAAAGTAGAGAAAAGAAACGCAAAGAAACTGCGGTATAAGAAGAATTGGGAACCAAAGGTCGGCGACTTAGTTCTAGTGAAATCGTTCGATAAGTCAGATTTGTTAGGAAAGAAGACTAAAAAGCTATATATGCTATGGAAAGGCCCATACCGGATTGAGAAAATATTTGGTGACAGCGCGTATGCTCTAATACACCCAAGAAATGGTAAACCGATAGGCAGGTATAACATCTCCCTAATAAGGCCATATAGTAAAAAAAAACGTTGTAAACAGTACAGAGCAGACCCAAGAATCACCTGTGTGAATGTGATTGAAATTATATATACGAAGATGTAAAGAATACCAAGTAAAAGTTATATAATTAGTACGGGTAACGTTTTCGTTTGAAATTCAAACACTGCGTGGGAGTTGCAAGTTCCAAAATTCCTGTGCACAAACAAAATGATAATGTAATAAGACTAACAACAGCTAATGAACATGTTAGAAAGATCTTTAAAAATAATTTGTGAAATGTAAATATAGTATAAGTACTGATGTATTCATGTGCCAAAAGGCTATATTGTTATTGTAAAGGTCACAGACTTAGGCGTGACAAAGTGAAAGAAAGTTTAGAGTGAAAAGTGAAGTGGAAAGACAGGACAATGAACTGCCAATGTTTACTGTCAGGTAAACGAAACACCTGATTACAGGTAGACAACTGAGTGCAGGTAGAGGTAACCATATTTGGACATCATTACGCAAACTATAATAATGTGAGGACGAATGTTCTTACGGTGAAGGACTGAAAGATAAAGAAACGTCCCAATAAGTTAATATAATAATAATAAAAAAATCATTGAATGTAAAATGTAATATTGTAAACTGTAATATAGTAACATTAATGTAGTACTTAAGGAATGTAATAAGGTAAAATCAAGTTGATGTCAAGTGAGACAAGGATAATTCAGTGAAGTGTATATATAGTTGAGCTATAACGAATGTTATTTGTATATAGGGTGATAACCACATATACGACAGTGTACCTGTCTATGTACGTAATGTATCATATCTATAATTCTATGTATATGATGTACCATATTGACCACTCTATGTGTATAAAGTAACACACTGATGAAGATGAGGGAAACGGTGACCACCGAAAAATGTTTCGAGTAGGGAATGAGAAATTATAAGATATATAAGGAGGAAATGTCATGACGGGGGTTTGACAAAATTTAAATAATGGGTATTTCATTTTTGTCAAACGGGCATTATGTAACCGCAGTATCAGACAGCGATTAGGAGGTGGCGAATTAATTGAAATCACGAGAATTAAAAAAAGAAGATAAATTAATGAAAATGCTTTGCTAAACTAATATAAAATATTGTTATATTAATATGAAATTAGAATGAAATTAGAGTAATGATTAAAATAGCGGTTTAATTAAGAATAAGATGGGAAGAATATAATTTAAGACAACTAACATGCTAGAATCCATGTAAGGGAGAGAAAATATTTCTGTAAAATCTGAACACAAGTCGGGGAGACAGGAAGAGGTGACCGTTAGCCTCTTTGTTTAAGGAAAGGTTCAATGTCTGAGAACTATAACTAAGAATATGTAGGACCAATAAGGTTTTCAAGATGCGGTCAAGCGTAAGACCTAAAAGGATTTACTTTGCTGAGGTGATAACGATGTATACCGTTACAAAGAGCCCAGGGTAGGCGTGACCCAACTCACGGTGGGATGTAACGTCAATGAGTTCGATGAGTTTTGCTAACCAATAAAGAAAAATCGAAATAAAATGAGAAACCAATAATAATGTAAGATTTGAGAGATGGGGAGAAGGGTGAGTTATTTTGGTCATGTGATAAGGGTTAGAGTGGGGATCAGAATAAAGTACGAACTGAATCGCAGAGCAGACAAAAAAATCACTTCAACAGTCATACTACGAGGGGAAAGACGTGTTAGTGCGCGTGAAGAAGAGGTCGTAAAGATTTCCAAGTCCGAAATGTAGGGAAGTCAAGAATAACGCAACCAGCGTGAGAGAAGCAGCAGAAGAAGTTTATAATAGCAAAGTATTCGCCGTATAAAGAATTAAGAGAATTCTGTTAGGAAGTTTAGTAACAGGTGGTCACCGCTACAAATCAATCTGAATCAACGAACTTAGTGAGAATTAAATTAAATCATTTTTGCAACGAACCAGTGTATTATTGAGACAACTGAGCAGCCAACAAACAACAAATCGATTTCCTACAACCATTCACCTGAGGACAAGAGATCTCATAGCTCCAATTAGAACCCAAATCAAAAGTAAACACCAACCAATTTGAAATCTGACATGCGGGTATGCCGCATAAGGTGAAGTATGGGGCGGTTATCGGGGTTGAGGAGAATTGATGTAGGTACATGTGGCTTGTTGCGGCATGACCTTAGAAGTCAATCATCAATCCTGAAGTAAGTTGATGCTAGACTTGAATTATATAGGATTTCCCATTGAACCTACAGACAGAGTTTTGCAGGTCACACTCCCGGGATGAAGGGCCCTGTAGTTGTTCTAACACCCGGGCTAGGGATGCAAGCTAATGTGAGGGTTCCTAACATGAACTGCAGACGCCACACCGGCGCTAGTGTTCGACGTGGGGCCACCACAAGCACGGGGTTCGATACCGGCCCTTCCTAGCAGGACATGCGATTACAATCCTCCACAGCGCCGAGAAGAGCAGCAGATACAACACGCAAAGTCGTCACAGAGCAGCGCCACAGTCATCTATAGTAGACAGATCTGACCCTGAAAACGTCGCACGAGTTTGACTTACTCGTACAATGTGTTTCTTTCACTTCTTACAATGGCCGCCTTGAAGTACTACGTAACAATACGTTACCTGATATAATTCATGTTAAACAGTTTTATATCTCATACATGTACCATTATTTAGCTATACCGGGGTTTTCCCTTATCCTGAAAGACAAATGTCGGGTAACTGTAAGCTCCATGGACCCCGGGCACATTTGAGCATCATTTCACCCATTCCATTCATCGTCCGATATGACTTAACGTTGGAGGACGTACATTACACACCCACCCACCCACCCCCCCCCCCCCACACACACACACACAGACTATGAATTACTTGATATTTGCGTATTTAATTTTTTATATTGAGAACCTCTCATAATTTTAAGTCTCTAATTATGACCTTATTTTCTCGCTTGGTTATTCTTCAACCACCCGCTACCAAAAGATTTTTTGTGCATATTTCTTGTGGGTTATCACTTCTAAATCAGACACGAGCATCAAATATAACATAACTGTAAATATTACGCAACATGTATAAACAAAATAGATTTCATTGCAATTTTTGTGCTATATATGTTTCATCTTTCTTTTTTATTTAACTGTATTGTCCTTTTCACTTCAGCAAGTGAAACTTTTACATTTATATGCACTTTTAATATGCTTTGATTTATTATGTTGTCATTTTGCTCTTAATATGTTTAAAATTTCTCAAGAAGATCTTTTGAAGACACAGCTGGGCTTAAATACCGCCACAAATATTTTATGAAAGGTATGGTTTCGTACACTTTTTTATATAAAAAACTGTAATACTGTGTAGAAGGAAAATTTAGAAGCAATTGTGCTGGTGTTTGCAGTGTTATAGCATGTACATAGTTTCATTACGTTATATTCTATCTTGAGAAGGAGGTCAAGACCGGAAAAATGCTACTGAAATAATTTGCAATTAAACACCATTGCTGTAAAACATACCGGGATTAAAATCTAAGTGGAAACTTTCAGAGTATTAAATAATTTTTTTAGATCCTTGGTACTAAAATATGTTTTAGAATGAGCTACCTCTATTAGAAATTAAAGATTATAACAAGCAGTGGAATAATATTTTTATAACATTCCATTAGTAACACCTTTGTTTCTTGTTATGGAAATTATATCTATATTAAGCAAAGACCTTGTATCGATTAATGCAGGTAATGGATTATTTTAACAACTTGGAGAAGGATTCGGTAAAGTTTGAGGAAGTTTTGTAAGCTGCGGAGAGAACAACGTTGGATTTGCTGCTAAAAGGAAGTCAAGGAAACAGTACTTCGCATAATACAGATTTCTTCAATGCTGCACGTTAAAAAAGGAACGAAAAAAAAGACTGCGATGCGTGCGTGGCTCATATGACATTTTCTTTTCACTCTTGTACAAACTATTCTTAAAAACGCTTATTCTTCTGTGTGCTTCTTCTATAAACGTTTGTTTAAATAGTTTTATTACACATTTCCTCTTAGGTACAAAGGGAGTAGGAGAATAAATAACTTAAGTTATAGCCCAATATTGTAAGAGCTCGTTGCTCTATGGTCATCTTTGATATTCCATTCGCTATGCTTGGAAAGGACATAGAAAAACAAATACAAACAAGGACTTCCAATAAGTGTATATTTAAATATAAATTATATTTAAATATAAATGTAAATTTAACCAATAATAATGAATATATTGAAAATAATTATTTCCACAATAATCGTTTGATAAATTGTGTGCTTTAACAAGATAAACATTTTTGTAGAGATTTTGGTTTATTTCCATTTATACGAAGGTTGTGCAGAATGAAAAGGAATTTAGGAGCTATTTTTAGAAAATTTAAGATATATTTCATAAGTCATTAAAATATCTTAAAGATTAGGTATTTTAATCAATATCGTTAGTAATTTTTGAAAAATAAAATATTTCGAAAACTTTTTCAGGTAACGGGAGGGATTTTGTTGCAAAACTTCTTATTGCATCTTTGAAAGTTAATTAGTTAAGTACCTATGTAAATATCATTCTTAGCATACATAAACAGAAAAGAGATTGCTAATTCAGTTGTAATAAATAAACTGTACTGTCTGCCCACCACAATAATGCAAC
>CM060953.1:59356496-59391496 GCA_030765055.1 Mantis religiosa | reverse complement strand
TAACCCGTGACATTATAACAGTTCAAAAACAGAATGAATTAATAG
Source organism: Mantis religiosa (assembly GCA_030765055.1). Lineage (NCBI taxonomy): Eukaryota > Metazoa > Arthropoda > Insecta > Mantodea > Mantidae > Mantis > Mantis religiosa. The sequence goes on along the minus strand of CM060953.1, from coordinate 59,391,451 downwards.
AAATTGCCGGGAAAGTTGGTCTTCAGATATCTTTCGAAAGAAAGCTAATATATTTCGTACAAAAAACAAGCACCAAGATACACGGAAACCAAATATGGAAAAATTAAACCAGTTTCACAGTTGGGGAAATAATTAAAGAATATGGAATCGAAACTAATGCAAACAAAAGCAGATGCCAAAAGATGGAAACAGCATATCGGGTTTCTCAAAACAAACAGTCCTAATGTATATCAAAATATACAAAATTAAGACACTATAATGCTCTAATCTAACCAGAGTGCCTCTATGGAACCGGAACATTAATTTTGAACAGAAAAGCAGATATCGAAAATATAGAAAAAGAAGGTAAAATTATCTGAAAAATGTAGGTCCATAAGTCGTAGGTGAAGAGCATTCATAGTGTAATTAGAAAACGAAGGTTACACTTTTATGGACTATTAAACGTTTAACTTAAATTAGTGTCACAAAACAAATTATAGAATTATACGAACATAGAAGTAAAGCACAGTAGATACTATGAAATGGATTGGCAAAGTTAAAAAAAAAAATCTTTAAAATTGACAATCACTCAAGCCGATGTCCTAGAGAGGAACGTCATTAGAATGAAGGTGCATAAAGTGGCAAGTTGACTAAGAGGATAAACCGAAGAAAAAGACTGGAACAACCTGGCAGACGAGGGAAAGAAAGCCCACAGCCAAAGAATGAGAGAACTTTGGATTCATAGAAGTACTCTGCGTGGTCCTATATGGACTCATTCGAAAAAAAATTACAAACCTTATTCTACGAGGGCTGTTCAATAAAGAATGATCACAATTTTTTTGACAATGTACCTTTACTCATCCTCATAATTTTGATGGTCGTTCTCAAAATAGTCTCCCCTGAATGCGATGCACTTGTCCCAGCATTTCTATCAGTCTTCAAAGACATGTTGGAAACAATTTTTTGAGAGATCCTTCAAAATCGCCTCCGCAGCCTTCACCACTGCTTCTGATAATGGATAATGTCTCCCACGAAGGCGTTTCTTCAGGTTAGGGAATAGAAAAAACTCACATAGGGCTAAATTCGGACTATAGCGAGGATGAGGGATGCACTTCACATTAATTTTTGCAAGATATTCAGCAACAACATTGGCAATATGCAGCCACGCATTATCGTGGTGCAGCATCCAGCCTGCTTCACGGAAAAATGGTCTTTTGCGTTTGATGTAGACTTGCAATGTTTTCAGGACATCCCTGTAGTATTGCCTAGTTACTGATGTGTGTGCAGGAACAACATTCTGATAAACCATGCCGTGAATATCAAAGAATAAGATGACCATAACTTTCCCAGTAGAAGCAACCACTTTGGTATTTTGGAGGTTGGTGATGAAGGAGATTTCCACACTGAGCTTTGCTGTTTGCTCTCAGGATCAAAATGATGTAGCCAAGTTTCATCAGCAGTGATTACGTTTGAAAGAAACTCCGGATCTTCCTTTAACATCAACTTTAACTGCATGTTACCTCCATTGCAGCGGTAGGCGATACTGAAAATGTCTGAACTTGCCTGGTGCTCATAGGCGGGAACCAGGAGTACCAACAATGAAATTACTACGGCGTGTTTGTTTCACATTAGGCTATCACAATATAATACGATTGAATTTTAGTGCAAAAAATTATGACCGTAAAAATTTATGATAATTCTTTATTGAGCATCCATCGTATAGCACTTTTGTCGTGTAGCAGCCCAGTTATTCTTTCCCCCACGTGTGGTCTGCGAATGGTCTTATCTATACACTTTTATGGTGGTGGAAAGCTCAATTTATTTATTTAATCATCGGAATGCTTATAGTTTCCTACAAGTTACAGATAAATGAATCACAAATGCACAAGTGTCCCTAAGATAGGTAAAATTTTATTCCTGGTGTTCTCATTCTCTGTATTGCCAAATGCATGAAATAAGATCCTGAAAGTAATATGGTTACGCTTGCATATATCTACCTATCGTATTGCGCAGGTAAGGGAAGAATGCAAGACCTATTTACGTCACAGCAGAAATTCCAATTGGTGTTACTATCAAACATAACCTATGTAGAGTATAGGCGTCCTTGAATAAACACAGTTGATGTGTAACATTCACATGGTTTACTCTACTCTTTAACAACTATTAATATCAAAGCTTATTGTTCCATTTATTCAATATTGATTGAGTTATTACGGAAGTGATTTATTACATTTTATCTTGTGGTAATGAGCATGCTGACCAACTAGCAAAAAAAGGTGCAATTCAAAATATAAAACCCGTAAGACAAACTGAAATTAATAAACAATTAAACAACATTAAGCTACATTTTAAAAGACAGCAGAGACCTGATGAAGAAGATAAACTAAAAGACAAGGATTATAAGAACATTGGAGACAAAACTGACATACAAAAGCTACCAAGAGAAACTGCAGTGGCCCTATTTAGAATGGAAACTGGCCATGATTGTCTTGCTGTACAGCTTTATAAAATACACTGCATACCTACACCCAAATGTACTATCTGTAAAGAGAATGCCATCATGAACAAACACCACTTGGACAAATGTAATGGTCTCAAAAGTGGGAACCTACAGGCTTTATATTGGGAAGCTAGGGCGAAAATGATGCAAATCAACTAATCCCCAGTGCCATTAGTCAACAACAACAACAACAACAACAACAACAACAACAACAACAACAACAACAACACTTTTTCTTGCAGATACAACGGGGTTAGGGGCTTACAGAAGGCATAAGGTTTAAGACGTGTCGCCATGTGATCATTTTGGAGTTCATTCTCCTTTCATGCATAAAAGTATTTTAAAATAGAGATTTTCCTTTTGACAAAAGTAGAAATATTATAAAATTCAAACCAATAACAAAGAACATGTCAGAACCCACACGATTTTTTGGAATACATTATGTCCTCTAACAAATCTATAATCTACAGTAAGATTTGGTCTCTCTTTGCAATTAAGCAATTGTACAAATCTCATAAGAATAAAGAGATCTTCAGAGATCATTACCAGAAAATTAATGATGTATATTTTATTTTTAAGTAGGTATCTTATAAATGTAACATTTTAATCAAAATCATTAAAGAAATTTGTGAAGAACAGTCAAGAACTACGAATAATCACATATGTAAAATATAATTTGCAATTGCAGAATTCTCTTGTAAATTTTTGTGTCGCATTCTTGTTTTAGATGGTTATTTAAAGGCATTTAAATGCATTAGAATGATTAAAATATAATTAACAACCTACAGTTAAAATGTCTCTGGTTAAGAAAAGTTAAGCAGTTAAAGACATACAGGTCAAGGAGCGACTTATGAAATGCGATTTTGGGTGCAATGGACCTCAAAATATATTTCCGGCGAGATCTGGAACATTGAGTGTTGGGCTGGAATACGGAGTTTCTTCCACATACAGTGAGTAGCATAAAACGTAACAAATAATACAAAATAATTGAATGCAGCCACATATTATTACAGACCTTAATAATTTCAGTATAAGGCACAAAACTTTTGATGCATAGTGTTTTCTGAACCAAAACGTACCGAACTCCGAATCTTCCAAATATAGTTGTCACAGAGCTGAGGGACGAGAGACATGAAATGTTTCCAGGTGGAAAAATTTATACAGAAGAAAAGAAACTGGTAAATGTTATTACTATTATAATTTTTCCTATACTGCAACTCAAGACATGTATACGTCTTTATACGTCTTAGCTTCCTTAAATTATTGTTATATAAACTCATGACTAAAATTATATTGGTCACAATGAAAATGTTAAATAAGTCACATTGCTGATCCATAAAAAGTTGCATCTGCCAAATCCAAAGAAGTTAGAAGTGTTCCATTAACCACAACCTCTTTTGTAATATTAAAAATGTGCTAGCATGATTATTAGGCATAGGGTGGTAAATGTGCTGATTAAAAGAAAGTAGTTTTATTTTATTAGTCAACAAATATGCCAACAAATGTTACATTTGCTTTTGGCAATAATTGTCTATGATCTCAGGAATGACAATGTGCAACAATGAGCTTACCTTCACAAAACTATTCTTTTCCCACCGAGGTGGATATTTATTCCAACAGTTCAAGGAATGAAAAATAATTTTAAATCTCTATAAAGTGTTAAATGAAGGAAATTAATCATTTCTTTACACTGGCCGTATATAGGCTAAGGTTTTTGATAGATTGAGTCAACATGAAAAATTCATGGCCGGGATTTGAACCATGGATCTCCTGGTTTCCGTCCAGTTGCTCCAACCAATTGAGCTACCATGGCCAACGTGCCGTCCTGACATCAAATTTTCCATTTGACTCGTATATTTCCCCGGTAGACCACTAGGGGCTCTCGCATCCGAGATACACCGTTTGTGGCGACTTACTATCGTAAGTACTTCAGTCCCAGGCTTCATCATTTAACTCTTATTATTTTAGTTAAATGATGGAAAATAATAATTTCTTTACACTAGCCGTATATAGGCTAAGGTATTTGATATATTGAGTCAACATGAAAAATTCAATGCCATGGCAGGGATTTGAACCACGGATCTCCTGGTTTCCGTCCAGTCGCTCTAACCAATTGAGCTACTATGGCCAACGTGCCGTCCTGACTTTAAATTCTCCATTTGCCATGGCATTGAATTTTTCATGTTGACTCAATCTATCTCTATAGAGTGTTTGGTGTTTGCAATTTTATGAACAAATACGCTGCAAATATAAGGGTATTTTAATGATGACAGCCGCAATATAAGCATTATAATCATGAGTGTCACTTTTATGCGATTTTTAAATAATGGATTAGCTTGAAATGCGAAATAACTCTGTGTTATTATTAGATTATTTCTATGATTTAAAGGAAGCCACTGAGGTTGTTTCAGCCTTTGTAAGTTATTTTTTTTTTATAAATTTTAAGGCAAACCAATATAATTTAGTGCATTAATAAATATATTTTCTGACCAAAACTCATGTTTGAAGTTGAAGCATTAGCTCTATTGTTGATTTGTTGATACGGATTTTTATTATATTTCAATTTTATTCTTGTTTTGCTCAAAATCTTGGAAATTAATTTGTTAACAAATTTACAATTTGACAAGTAAGATCTATTCTGAAAATTAAGAATTCACGAGAATTAAAAGAATACCAAATGGGCCTTGGTAATAGCAGAGCTGACAATGCAGAGAAATTTGGGGTTTACTGCCGAACTTCTGATTCACCTGATCACAAGGCACAGGGTTCAATTTTCCAGGTAAAGGAGCAGATGCAATGAGGCGTACTTTGGAAACCGTAGAGGTATTGAATTATTTTATTCATTCTAGTACTTATGTATATCACGGTGAATTTAAGGAGGGCCCTCCGAATTTTCTTCTGAAATTTCTTCTTTCCTGGTACAGCAGCAATGCAAAGAATTTCATAAGGAACTACAATTGTAAATATTTTAGTTAAAGTTAGTTCCAGAGGGAATTATGTCTTCAAAAAGAAAATCGTAGTAATTTTTTAAGAATTAAAAGCTTCAAAGATATATATTAATATATATATATATATATATATATATATATATATATATATATATATATATATATATATATATATATATAAAGGGGATTTGACACTGTCTATTGTACCTTATGTCCTCAAGTGGGGCATCCCCGGGAGGAGAGATGAGGCGAGAGGAGACAGAAGGTGGTCATCCCAAGTCACTACAGTGCAAAGGGCAGAGTCCTTACTTTTTAATTAGATGGAAACGTACTCCGACGGGCCAGGACAACGGACATTCCCCCGAGTGATTCGAAGATGGTCTCTGCAGTTGGTTCGGAAATCGGCAACCGATATACTGGAGGAGGAAGTGGTTCACTCAGAGCATATCATCCAGCCATGCACCGCCGAAGCACCCGCCGACACTTCTGCCCTGAAAGAGACCACCGGATGAGAGATGATGTAAAATGATAATGGAGATGAAATGGAATGACAGGAAACTTGGGGGATGTATTTAACCCACCCAGCATTCGCTTAGCGACCCGGGAAATCCTCGAAAAAGCCCATGGGTCAGATAGGTCTGCGACGGAAATCGAACCCGGGCCTCCCGAATGCGAGCCACAGACGAAACCACCTGAGTCATTTCGCTCGGTAAGATATTACTTATTTGGTTATCTATAATCTTCTATCGATACGAACAGTTTTGAAGGTCTCCACTGCTTCTACAGTAAGAACATTTTCCATGCCATAACAATTAAGAGAAGCACAACATCTGATCACGATTAAATTACTTAATTTACTAACAGTTAACTAATATTCGGGAGTCTGATATAAGGTTGTATTTATGTTTCCTGAAGTTCGAAAAGACTTGTTTGCAATTTAATAGAATTCTTTATAAAATTTTAAGTTGAAAACACGTTAAAATTTATGATAATGTTGTAAAATACACCCTCTATAAATTGGTACACTTATATAGACGTAGTAGATCGCCTCAGAATCCAAAGAATGTATTTGATGTAATAACTCTTGAAATTGTATGTATATATCTATAAAGTATGGCTGGGCTTCGGTTTCAAGATGTCGATAAATCAATCAATTTTTATCCCAAATAAAATTCTAAATATGCCCATGACTTACAACTTATTGAACTCTGCCAGCGTAACTTTTCTATTGGTAAACGATTTTGTCCACGAGGTCCATGAATGGATTATTCAAAGCGTGCTTCTTTCTGATCTAATCTCTCTGACGTGCAAACACTGCAGATTAATGCTAGGCGGATACCTTAAGATAACGAAAGGGAGGCGGCACCGGCCTTTTGTGTCTATGCCCCCACAAGGAGTCAGTCGGGTGGAAGGAGTGAGATGAAAGGAGACAAAGGGCGGCTGACCCAGAAACGCAGGCTGAGCGGAGGGCAAGGTCTTAACCGTTCAGGCTTGAAGCTCCTTGTTGGCGTCTAGCACAACCGACACTCTCCCCCGCTTGAAGGCCTGAAAGGCTTGGGAACCGCAGACTTACCATTGAGGAATGCAGGTTGGCTCTGTCATGCAGCGACCAAGACACCATTCGACGCGGGTCAAGCTTGAAAGAACCAATCGGATGAAGGGTAAAGAGTTCTCTCAGTTTTTTAATTTCAGACAGTTTACTGGAACTCTCTTACTCGATCATATTGTACAACAAATCTAAAAATCAAAAACCTATAAGACTGTACTCTTGAAAAATAACAGAATTGCGCTATAATCAAGCAGACGCACAGAAGGGAAGTGCATCCTACCACAGCCTGCTTGTTTTACATTGCATTGACCTTTGCTCATGTATACGCTGCACTCTCTAATTCGCCCGCCTCGGTAGCGTAGAAGGTAGCGTGTCTGCCTCACGTTCAAGAGGTCCCGAGTTCGAAGCTTGGTCAGGGAGAGTTGCCTGGATAAGGCTTTTTACGGTTTTTTCCCTTATCCTTAAATACGAATGTCGGGTAGCTCTAAGCTCCTTGGACCCTGGACACATTTGAGCATCATTTCACCCATTTCATTCACCATCCGATATGACTTAATGTTAGACGTAAAATTTATAAAAAATAAAATAAACTCTCTAATTCTACAAATTTTAAATAACGGATATAGCGCGATAGGCAGCTGTAAGATAGCTTTAGGTTAACGAACGGAAGATGGCAGTACTAAACGCAGTGTATTACATAATTTCTTCTGCATCAATGTTGATGACAGAATGCAAACTCTTGCTCAATATGGGCGGTCGTTTTTAATTTTAAATTTCACTGGAGTTCCTAGAAGAAGTTTACAGGAACCAGTTCCGGTGCGTTTCGATAGAAAGAGCATCCTGGTTTTAGATATTAGTTTCTTTCATGTTAGCAGATAAATATATGGTCTTCTGGACTTTCTAAACCCTTGTCAGATACAATTAAAAGGCTATTATAAATTTATATGTATTAGGGGAGGTTTCCGAACAAGTCACTTATCAATTGCGATTATTCGGGAATATGCTGCTTAATTAATGTTACGCATGATATAGATTTCAATAGATGGCACCACAGCGTGGCTGAGCGTTTACTTTAATTGCTAGTTGAAAAACACGCTCACTTTTAATAATGTTCAGATTGATATCTCAATAAAGAATACATCTGAAGCACTTTGCTTGAAAAGTTAAATATCCAACTTGGACTAAATAAGCTTCGTTCCAAAAATGACCAACTTGCTGCTTGTAATGAGCGTTCATACTTATTACCGAAAGATACCTAAGTTAGTGAAAATTAAGTAAAAACCCAGGCATTTAAGACTTCATAAATTTTAAAATGCCATTTCCAAACATAAATGGAAACATAACATAAGCTACTAATAGCATGAAATGCATGATCTAATATGACAGAAGGCGAAGTGATCAACGATAGTGCACACCATAGAATGGGTTATGTAGTTATAGATATTAAAATGAACAACAGCCATCTGATTATTCAATATTAAATACACAAAGAACTTCATTTGATGAGAGATGGTGGAACAAACACGTGATAGGGAGATAATTACTCACTGGTTTCTATGTTTGAAGGAAATACAAACCTCAGAGGTTGGAATCTTGTAGTATTCTAAGTTCGTGTGTCATTCCATATTTACAATACATATGATATAATTTCTCAGTTTTCATTATGCTTACACTTAATTCTCCTTGTCAGTGGGGCATAAATTTATTATGTATAATTTTATTTTACTACGAATACTTACCAGTTCCTGATTTCGCGTCAATAGTAGTGGACTGTTTAGAACTTAATATTGATTTGAAGAAAAATATTTCTATTAATGATTGCTCTGTGATTAATTATTATAGGATCTGTAGACCTTTCTTTCCTCTTCAATTACTACATCCTTGCCAGTACACAGTGAAGTAACAAGGAGTCATGGAGGTTAAGAGCTACCTGGCAGAGCAGGGGACCAGGGTGTCTGTAAGCCAAGGTAGCAACAGGGTAAAGGCAAATAAATGTAGCCAAATGTTGTAAATTGTAAAATTTTGGAGTATGCACAATATACCCCCTATACTTAAAGTTCTTCAATGAAATTTTATTATTATTATTATTATTATTATTATTATTATTATTATTATTATTATTATTATTATTATTATTATTATTATTATTATTATTATTATTATTATTATTATTATTATTATTATTATTATTATTATTATTATTATTATTATTATTATTATTATTATTATTATTATTATTATTATTATTATTATTATTATTATTATTATTATTATTATTATTATTATTATTATTATTATTATTATTATTATTATTATTATTATTATTATTATTATTATTATTATTATTATTATTATTATTATTATTATTATTATTATTATTATTATTATTATTATTATTATTATTATTATTATTATTATTATTATTATTATTATTATTATTATTATTATTATTATTATTATTATTATTATTATTATTATTATTATTATTATTATTATTATTATTATTGCATTATTAAAGCTAGGGACCTAAATACTTATGGTTATTAAAGCCCCCCTAATAAGGGAAAATATGAATATGATTTGCTTGATTTTAAACATTTAGGTTTTTAAAACCTTACCCTTGAATATCATTTAAATTCTTTTCTTTTAAATTATAATATATTATTATTATAATATTTCATTTTATAATAAGTGAAAACATGGAATAAAACTGTACAAACTTCAGGAACATAGCTCTAATAGCTATTTACTGAAGTGTAATAGAAATCTGTAAAAATAAAATGGGTGAAAGGCTGTTTTATCTTAAAGCTATGTAATGGTTTTCCTTGCCGTCCGATATTATAACCACAAAAACACTCAAGATAATTCTAATACTAGATGGCCTCCAATATGCATACTGGAAATCTGCATTACTCGCTGTAACTTTCACCGCGAACTCATTTTGTTTCGCCTAATCACATCCTGCAACGGTCTGACTTCATTATTGTTACAAAATGATTCCATCATCCATATCGACAATTGTCGCTAATGGAGTTTCTTTGTCTTCTTCACATGTTATGTCACAAAAGGTTTCAAAATGGTGCAATATGATGTGACAAAAGCACACAAGTCCTTATTTCCAGCAGGATATTATGTCGTCTGATCCAGAAATGTGATTTATTTCCACCAGGCAAACAATTTGCTGGAATAATAATTTAACAGTTCAGGGGCTGTACTCTCTAACGCCCTTAGTAGATCTGAGGAACACAAGTGGATGTTCTTCCAGCTAGTCGAGTATTTACTTACAAAAAAGCCAAATAGTTATGATAAATCTTGAAACTGTCTATTTTACAAGTTTTCATTTGCGTAGTATAGGTTCGTGATAGCATCTCATTGATGGATTTACGGGGTTACTGGCGGAATCCTGGTGAAATTTCCCGCCTCGGTAGGCGGTGCGAACTGTCTCACGTACAAGAGATCCCGAGTTCAAATCAGGGTGAGTTACCTGGTCAAGGTTTTATCCGGTTTTCCCTTATCCTGAAAGACGAATGTCTGGTAACTCTAAGCTCTATGTACGCTGGACTCATTTGAGCATCATTTCACCTATTTCATTCATCGTCTGACTTGACTTAACGCTGGAGTAAGTAAATAAAAAAAAGTCCTGAATTTAAGAAGCCCTTTCCGAAAATTTCAAATCTATTTGTTAAAATGGCAGATGTCAAAGTTTTAATGATTTTCACGTTTTCACTGATTATAAAACTTAAAGATTAAAAGGCCAGCAATATCTTAATTGCAAGTAAGTTTAAAATGCTATTATTTCCCTCCTACTTTGTTATTATTAAGATGACAATATTTGCCGCCTGATAGTTCAGAGCTCGACAGTGCTATACTAATCTGCAGTGGTGGGTATATATTTTACTATTCAAAAGCTTATTAAAAATCATGGTTTCCTCCAATGAGTTGTACATTTCTTGGCGGAAAAAGAAAAGCAAATCCACAAAGCTACAGGATAATTATAATAAAGCAAGCAAGACTGAGAGGAGCGTCTTATCAGAACTACTCTAGAAAGAATATAGATGATAAAATAATTGATGGAGAATGCAGGCGATTTCATATTATTACTACTTAAAATTTTCTCCTTTAAGTTAATTCCTACCATTGCCTGAAAGCAGATTTAAAGTAACGCAGTTTCAAATGTAACTAGAACCTGCCATGAAAATAAGTTTATGATTACACAAGTGTATAGGCAGAAAAAAATTACTAAACATGTGAAATTCTCATTATAGGTGCAGAATGAAGTGCACCCAAAATATTGGAGACGATGAGACGATGACTACTTGGACTTAATTAACCAGCTGCACTCTCTTAAGACAAAGGATGAACAGGATATTTTTCTACAGGGCTTAAGTGATATATAAGATGTGGAACGGGTACGAATACAAGGAGAAAGAAAATTGGATAGAACTAAAACATTTAAGTATCATGTATTACTGAGTACTGAACGGAATGAGGTATGTTTTAAGTCATTTCTCTCACTCTATGCTGTGACTGCAAACAGAATTAGACGACTGAGGAACTTAAAGCTGAAGGGACATAGTTATCTTCCCTGCGATCGTGATTTCAGCGTAGTGAAAACGTTAAGGAAGATAGAATTTATACTGTGCACCAGCTCACTGAATTAATAATACAAAGTAGCTCCACACAGAAATCACAGTAAAATAAATAGATAACTCAAAAGAAGTTTTGAACATTAAACACTGGTGGTCCAAGTTCTACAGGAGCACTGTCTCCCCAGAAACATCATTCAAATAGAGGAATGAGAGAATTCATTTTGGCATAAGTTCATTATATCACTTCATTTATGATTCCAGCAACCCTGGCTGTATTGTCGGATTGCTGTTCATCAATTGTCCGGTCAAACATACCTTTCATGTTGTCCTAGGTCAGCGTGTGGAATTACCTAAAAGTGTATGCTATCCTGGTAAAGTGGCAATAAAAAGCAAGAGTTGCAGTTAGAGGACTAATATGAACTATATACACATGTTATTCTGCTTAATTTCCTTTGCAAGCATAATGAAAAATGAGTGAGTTTATGCAAAAGCATTAAAAAGCCAACAAGTATTTTAAATTTATATGTATGTTATTTATCAAAATGTGTTAAAAGGGCACAAGCGTGAAATTTTTGAAGTTTAATAAAACTTATAATTTTTCTCAATAAACGAGATTTCAATCAACCATTCTCATTAGGAGTTGTACGAAGGCTGTTCAGTAAAGAATGATCACTTCTTTTATCTTTTTTTATTTTTTTAAACAACCTACCTTTACTCATCCTCATAATTTTGATGGCCCTTCTCAAAATAGTCTCCCCTGAATGCAATGTACTTGTCCCAGCGTTTATGCCAGTCATCAAAGACATGATGAAAACAATTTTTTGAAAGATCCTTCAAATTCCATCCACAGCCTTCACCACTGCTTCTGATGATGGGTAATGCGTTCCACGAAGGCGTTTCTTTAAGTTAGGGAATAGAAAAGTCACATGGGGCTAAATCCGGACTATAGGGAAGGTGAGGGATGCACTTCACGTTGTTTTTTGCAAGATACTCAGCAACAACATTGGCAATATGCGGCCGCGCATTATCGTGGGGCAGCATCCAGCCTGCTTCCCGGAAATGTGGTCTTTGGCGCCTGATATGGACTTGCAATGTTTTCAGGACCTCCCTGTAGTATTGTCCGGTTACTGAGTGTGTGCAGATAGAACTTGCCAATAAACCATTCCATGAATATCAAAGAATTGGATGACCATAACTTTCCCATAAGAAGCAACCACTTTTGCTTTTTTGGGGATTGGTGATGAAGGAGATTTCCACACTGAGCCTTGCTGTTTGCTCTCAGAATCAAAATTATGTAGCCAAGTTTCATCAGCAGTGATTACGTTTGAAGCAAACTCCGGATCTTCCTCTAACATCAACTTTAACTGCATGTTACCTCCATGGCAGCGGTAGGCGATACTGAACATGTTTGAACTTGCCTGGTTCTCACAGGCGGGAACCAGGAGTACAAACAATGAAACTACTATGCCGTGTTTGTTTCACATTAAGTTAACATAATATAATAAGATTGAATTTAGTGCGAAAAATTATGACCGTAAAAAATTATGATCGTTCTTTATTGAACAGCCCGCAAAGTAATAGATTCTTGAATGTTATTGTTACATATGGCTTTATTTGAAACTCAATCCATTACCCTAGGTAACACATTTAACAGGAATTAATTACAAATATCAATATAACATGCAGACATGGGGTAACAAATAAACAAATAGAAAATAAAACATATTTAATGTACACTGTCAGCTTTAAAATGTCTCTGGCCTTCCAATATAGATTACACATATCCCCCTGTTTCTGGAGATCTTCGTTTAAGCCTGGGCACACCAGAAGGTGGAGGAATTCATGACACCAGCTTTGCAGATGGGGCATTCATTTGTTGATGGTATACCTACCCTATTTAGGTGCTCATTCAAGCAATCATGGCCGGTTGTTAATCTAAATTTGGCTACTGCTTCTTTCCTTGATTTATTATTGTACACTTTCCAGATGTCTTGAATGCTTTCCATGTTTTTCTTTGGAGTCCTCCTTCCATATTTCAGTTATTTTTCTTTGTACTACTTTTGGAGAAAACTCACGAAATGTAGCAATAAATAAGTTGTTTTTATCTACAAGAAAATTCATTGTGATGGACATCTGCCCTTTTAAGAAATGACCATTATGGGTTACCGAGCGGGTGGTTTCGTCTATGGCCTGCATTAGGGAGGTTCAGGTTTGATTCCCGTGGTTGACCTACCTCACCCATGGTATTTTTCGGGGGTTTTCCTGGGTCGCCAGTTTAATAACCTCCCCGGATGTCCTGTCCCTCCATTTAATTTCCATCATCATTTCACATAATCTCTCATCTATTGGTTTCTTTCAGGGTAGAAATGTCGGCAGGAGTTTCGGCGCTGTATGGCAGGATGATATGCTCCTGGCAAACACTTCCTCCTGCAGTAGAACGGTCTCCGTTCTCCGGGTCGAACTAATGGGCCGTTTTAGGACCATGGCGGGTGGGATGATGGTTGTAGAGACTCTGCCCTCTGCATTGTAGTGACTGCTTGCGTCGACCGCCCTCTACCTCCTCTTACCTCATTCTTCCTCCCCAATAGATAGGTCGCAGTGCCAAATCCATTCCGGAAGAATCTATCATATCCTATCCTATATTTATGCGACTTCAAGTGAATTCCTCTGAAATTAAGATGCCTGAACTTTCAAATCTATTTACAAATATATATATATATATATATATATATATATATATATATATATATATATATATATAGCATATAATTAATGATCCAAAAATAACGCATGTACTTAATTACCATCAGCTTTTTTAAATATCAATAGGAACTTGTAAAGTGACTTTGAGTCTTGTAGCAGTTTTAAACGTCCTGCAGTTTGAAGATCTAGTCACAAAAGGGATTGCAAATAATTTTGAGATTCTTACTAAAATAAAATAAAATAGGAATCTATAAGAAAGAATAACTAATACTTGTCATTCATTGTGTATTTGCATTTAAATTACTACTGAAATTTATTTTAAAATGGCATTTACGTAATACTGCAACATATTAATTTATAACACAATTAAGATTTCGTTTCTAAAAAAACGAAAAGAAAAGAATAGCTTTCAAGCATATGTTAAAAGTAAGATTTTAATATAATAACCGCCGAAGAATGGTTCTCACAATGAAAATATTGCGATAGCAAATAAATAACAAAGGTTCACAATTTCAGGCAGAAAAATACTTTTTGTGTATGATCGTTTGTATTTTGTTTAGATGAATAGTAATTATTTATTTCGTATTAATATTTATGAATGCAAGTACCTAGTAGTATCAGGGATAGAAGAAATAAAGGGGATTCAAATTTTTGTTTAAAATAGGAGCTTACATAAGAAATGCAAAGGAAACATAATATTCGCTACGCCGACATTTTTAATTTTAGACGATAGGTAACAATTAATTACATATTATTATTGAAAGCAGACTGCATAAAAATGTGAAAGTCGGCGTATATAAGTATATGTTGTAGATGTTAAGTATTGTAATTCAAGCTTCATATTCTTAGTACTACAATTTGCTCAATTTTGTAAGTACGTTCGTAACTCAGGAATAAAACAAAGTTCACCTTTGTATTTATTTGTAAAGTAATTCCTTACCTTCAAACACGGCAAACCCGTGAGAAGATCTCATAGCTCTACAACTAACAGCTAACACGATTGCAAGAAGATCTTAGAACTTTAAAAATAATTTCTTACATGTTGCACTTCATTGAACTTTCAATTACTCTGCATATAATTGCAAGGGTTTCAATATTATCACATGAAATAATTCGTGGTACAAAGTGCGATGGAGGATAGCAAATTCAAATCGAAGAATTTCGAGTTACACTACCTACAGCATCCATCATATTACCTTCATCGTCAACATGACTTATAATCCTTCTTTAACTTGCTACAGCTATATACTTCTACACGTTGCAGCTATTTTAATGTTTAGTAAACAGTTTGCTATAAAAGTGTGACGTATTTCTGCGGTCGCATATACTCAGTCTTCTCTAATGAAACTGACATACTCAGAAGACTATCTACTGAATGAAGACCTAGAGAAATTATAGTGATGAGAACTGGTGTGTGATTCTTCGACTACACTTACAGACGCGTGCAAATTATTAGACTCATTCATGTTTTTTTACTTTGCTTCAGTTTAACATTCAAAATAATAGTTATTTACCGCCGTAACATACTTCAATTTGACGTAATTCTTTTCCTTGCCATAATATGAAGCATTTTCAATGAAATTTCTCTCTTAATAATAGCTGGGGAACTTTTCTTTTACTTATAGAAATATGGCGGTAGCTCTGAATTAAGAGCAGCCATTTTCTTCATGTCTGTTTATCCAACTGTTTGGTGATATCGCTTTCATTTGCTGAATGTAGTAACTGAAGATTGTTAATATTTGCCTTTATTGTGTTTTATGGCTAATATATCCTCAGTATTTATTATTAATTGATCTCAAGCCAGGTAACATCGTGTATCTTATCCTTAGCAATCACATTGATTCAAAAGTGAGGTTATGGGTAAAACTGCTGACTTATCCCCAAGGAAAGTAGCTGTAACTGAGAGTCTATTGAAGGAAACTCTTTATTCACAATGTGAAATAGCTAAGAAATTGTGTATTTCACAAAACTCTGTTAGTCGTATTAATCGAGCTTTAACATTCGGTGAGACGTTGACCTCACAAAGGGATAGAAAATGGGGGAGGAAAAGAAAGCTATCACCAAGGATGCAAAGAAAACTTGTGCATGTGGCAATTCAAAGTAGAAGAGCAACCAGCATTGACCTCAATAATCAACTAAAAAAAAAAAAAGGTTTAGAATGGGCCAAACAGATGCAGAAACATCCAGTGGAATTTTAGAGAAAGGTAAATAGTATGAAAATTGCATATAGCATAAAATTAAAATATGTACATGGAAATGTCATGGAAATGAAATAAACAGCCTAAACTTAGTTTCTCTCATTGCTGGTTTTGTTATACTATCTTTGAGAAATTTTAAAACTGTTCAATATTAATAGAGGTTTTTATTGTTTCAGGTAATTTACTCAGATGAATCCATGTTTGAAGTATGTGAAGAGAGCAGCCAATATGTGAGAAGGACAGATAAAGAAGCATTTTCCCCTCAGTGTGTCGTCGATCAAATAGTAAAGCACCCAACATCAAAAATGATCTGGAGCTGTATGTCTGTCCATGGACCTGGAAGATTATACATAGTTGTGGGATCTATGGAGCAGAAACAGTATAAAAGTGTGTCAGAAACAAGACTGTTTCCGCAAAGTAAAGAATGGTTTCCAAATGGTGATTTTGTGTTCATGCATGACAGTGCTCCCTGCCATAGAGCAAAATCTGTAACCCAGTTCCTCAAAGAAAACAATGTAAAAGTATTACCATGGCCGGGGAATAGCCCTGATTTAAATCCAATAGAGAATCTGTGGGGTATTGTTAAACAGAGACTGACACAATTGAAAATAACAACAAAAGTTCAGCTTATTGAGGGCCTGATAAGCATTGGCACAGAGATGAAGAAATAAAGGAAAAGTGCTCCACCCTTATAGAGAGCATGCCTAAACGCATCAAAATGGTAATAAAGGCTAAGGGAATGCATACAAAGTACTAAGAGTTGAAGACAATAATTTGTGATATTATTTATGTTAAATAAATAGAAAATAAACGGTATATGTTAAAGATTTCACCATTGAGTCTAATAATTTGCACACGTCTGTACTTAGCTTTCGAATGAAAAGTGTACATTTGTGACCCATTGTAAGTAATCATCCTGAAAATATGTAACTAACCTGAACAAAATTTAAAATTTTATAGTTTTCATAGAATTTTCACAAAACGCTAACGTTTAGTTTTGTATAGCTGCTACAAGAGATTTCTATCCATACTATTGTGTTTATTTTATGTTTGTAAAATAATTTCATTACACATTTTGTTATAGATGCAAGGCGGATACCAGAAACAGAATCAATAATCAGATGACACACACATGCACATACAAAAATCAGCTTTATTTTGGACTTAGGGAACCTCAAAATATGTATTAATTTTAGGATTATTTTCGTGTTTCTAAACACATCCCAAGCTAGTTCTCTGAAGTTATTTTGCAAGATTGCAATTAGGTTCAATGTCTTTAGTAACTGTCAGCTTCATAGGACAAAGGGAATTATTTTCGTGACATAGGCAATTTCGTGATACTTTTTCGAAGGGATGTCACATAGAAACCACTTGGTTTCTCTGTGACATCCCTTCGAAAAAGTGTTACAAAGTTGCCTATGTCACGAAAATACCTCCCTTTACCCTATAAGTTTAAATCGCTCCGAGTATAGCTATTTCGTGATTTTGTCATTCCTTTTCAGAACGACGAATGACGTTTCTACACTGGCGATGACTCATTCATATTTAAAGTACGTAAAAACCTTTTTTCTACCTACTTCAAACCACTTGGTTTCTCTGTGACATCCCTTCGAAAAAGTGTTACAAAGTTGCCTATGTCACGAAAATACCTCCCTTTACCCTATAAGTTTAAATCGCTCCGAGTATAGCTATTTCGTGATTTTGTCATTCCTTTTCAGAACGAAGAATGACGTTTCTACACTGGCGATGACTCATTCATATTTAAAGTACGTAAAAACCTTTTTTCTACCTACTTCATGTTCTTTTCGCATTCTATTTGTACGCCGTCTTTAACCCATTAGGTCACACTGACACCTTACCGTTGGAGCAATTGCTCATCAGCAATGACGTTCATCGCTTGTAGTGATGTTATTCTTTTGGTTGATATTACCTTTCGTTATTCATGCATGTATTTAAATTTTAGTTCTTTCTTCCAGACTCTAGAGCAGATGGGGCGGAATCTTGGCTGATGAAAATGTCTACTCTCCAGTTGAGAATGAATCCTGCACCTCTGGATTTGAAGGTTAGCATGCAGGTTACCTGGTTTCTTTTAACCGAGATAACCTTCATTACACATTCACACCTTCCGTTGTATAAGAAGTGTAATGTGACGTGAATTGAGGTAGAAACAATTTTTGTTCTTCTGAAGGTTATAAAATTTGGTTTCATGATAAAACTATTATACCCGAACTTGAATAAGTATAACCATTTACAGCTGAGCTACATTAAGATCACCAGTTTTACAAAAGGTGTTAATTTACCTATTTTATACAAGTTTAGAGAATTTTACAGGGAAGGGAGGAACTTTACAGGTCTTCACAATGATGGAAGGTTCACGATCTTAAGCAGGTGCTGGACCGAATAACAGAGGAATATAACTGTTGATGATCTATCAACTTTATCCCCTCGATCTTTGGATAAATATGAGTATGCTTCTATAGTCTTTCAGTTCATTTATCATTTGACAAATGGTTAAAATTTGTGTAATGTAGGAAGAAATGAAGTAGTAGTTATTTTGGTTTCTTGTATACGAGGGGGGACCCAAAGAAACCGGACTCCGAGGGCGCTGCCACTCGTAGACGTAGTGCAGGGTTGTCACGCTAGATGGTGTTAGTACAAACCTTCATGAAACAGCTGTGCAGACGGTGTCAGTGTAGAGCTGAACGTGCAAGTGTGGTATTGCGTCTCTCTGTTGGCGAGTTACTTCTGCGAAGTCGTTATGGTACTTTTAAAAGAACAAAGAGTGTGTGAAATTTTGTTTTCTGCTTAAAAAACTGCAACGGAGACACACCAGATGCTTCAGAAAGGACGCTATGAGTCGCACACAGGTTTTCGAGTGGTTTGGGCGCTTTAAACGCGATGAGATGTGTGTTGAAGACCAAGCTCGTTCTGGACGCCCTTCAACATCGTGAAATGAGGAAAACATTGAAAAGGTCCTTCAAAAGATCAACGAGGATAGTCGCCAAACGATGGGTCAAATTTCAGTAGCGACAGGAATCAGTTGGAGCTCGTGCCAGCGGATTTTGAGGGAGGATTTGCACATGAGACGTGTTGCTGGTAAATTTGTTCCGCACCTTCTCACACAGGAGCACAAAACCATCCGCATGAATGTGTGTCAGGACTTGAAAACAGAGATTGCACGTGATCCAAACTTCTTGAACAAAGTCGTCACAGGGGATGAGAGTTGGTGTTACGGGTATGACCCAGAAACCAAGCAAGCGTCAAGCCAGTGGAGGACTCCCAACTCTCCCAGACCAAAAATAGCAAGGCAAGTGAGGTCAAATGTGAAGACGATGATTAATTATTTTGTTTTTTGATGTTCGTGGAATTGTGCGTCGGGAATTCGTACCCCCTGGCCAGACTGTTAACCAGCCCTTTTATTTGGATGTATTAAGGCGTCTGCGAGAGGATGTGAGGAGGAAACTCCCGGAACTTTGGTGATCAGGTGACTGGTTTCTGCATCACGACAATGATTCAGCACACACGGCCTTACGTGGCCCACTAGTTGGCATCTCACACGTGGTCTGTCGTTCCCCACTGTCCGTATTCGCCGGACCTAGCCCCGTGCGACTTTTTCCTATTTCCACGAATGAAAAAAAAAAAAAAAAACGCTAAGAGGGGAGCGTTATGACGATATGGAGGCGGTAAAAACAGCTTCGCAAGGGGCACTGGACAATATCAAACTTGAAGAGTTCCAAACATGCTTCCAGCAATGGGAAAAGAGACTTGACAAGTGCATCACATGTAATGGAGAGTATTTAAAAGGTGATTGAAGTAATTTTGCAAAAGGTTCATCAATAAAGTTTTATGGCAACAATCCGGTTTATTTTGGGTCCCCCCTCGTATATCTTCATCCACAGGATCAATAATTTCTTTTATCACCATAATTATATTTATTTTCATTCTATGAGACAAATAAATTGCAATCCACCACTTTAACTCCCCTCTCAAATAAATAGAACTATTGAATGAGCCTATAACTGTCCTCCTGCAGAACCTAGTTACAACAAATAAACCTTAATTACTAAATAATTATTACTATTTTCTAATTTGGTAGAATAGTATAGTGGATTTAAGTTCCAAAAATAAATTTCACGCTTCTTTTACAACAATTTATTGCTGCAGATACAAATTGAGTGTGTGAGTGTGTAGTGTGTGTAGTGTGTGTGTGTGTGTGTGTGTGTGTGTGTGTGTGTGTGTGTGTGTGTGTGTGTGTGTGTGTGTGTGTGTTTGTGTGTGTGCACGCGCGGGTGTGTATGTGTTGCACAATTCAAAACCAAAAGACCGATAAATGTTGAACTTCATATTTAATTTCAATATTTTTTAAGAACGTAACCGAAAAAATGAATGCAGTAAAATATATAGGTAATCAAAATACGCTTCTTTTTCCGACATATTATTGTTTGCAAGTGAAAGATTCTGGGCGACATAGTGTGTTTACGTCGCTATGCATTGTTATAATATAATGGTATCTACTTTATTTATTTGTATTAGGAAAACTATTTGAACTAAAAATATGGGGTTTCTACGGTTTTGTTAAATACATCACTCTCTCCATGGATCAGATTTTGCAGAATCTGAATTTTTGTCTTAGTGCAAATAATATTTATTAGAGATTGATTAGTTTGTCGCTCGTCTCACACCACTTAGGAGGAATGCAACACGACAACACCGCAGGACTCCGATATTTTGTTTGTTTGTGATTTACGTCGTTTAACGTTAACTCATATCGGACGGTGAATGAAATGGGTGAAATGGTGCTCAAATGTGTCCAGGGTCCATGGAGCTTAGAGCTACCCGATATTCGTCTTTAAGGATAAGGGAAAACCCCCGAAAAACCTTATACAGGTAGCTCACCCTGACCGAGATTCGAACAGGGGACCTCTTGAACGTCAGGCAGACACACTACCATCTACGCTACCGAGGCGGGCAGGGCTCTGATTGGTTGCTCACCTAGGAGCGCTCAAGGACAAACACCTTCCCATTTGAAACACATAATAGACCTGCAAATTTGGATTTAAATACCATATCCTTCAAAAATTCCATTGGTATGTTTGATTCACACCACAGGATTGAAAAAATAGACAATTATTATCGAAAGTAATATATTATTTGGATAGATAGAGTCAGACTGAAAAAATCAATGACATGGCTGGGATTTGAACCAGGTTGTTCTGGTCTCCGTCCGGTTGATAGCTTAAATTTCCATCAATTAACATAATAATTGTACCTATAAAGTCTGGATCTTAACTACATAAGTTGCCGCAAAAGTGTCTACCTCATTCTATATGCGAACTCCTAGTACTTTACTGGGAAACAGAACGAGTCATTTGAAGAATTTAATGTCATGACGATATGTTGGCCATGGTAGCTCAATGGTTAAGAGTGACCGGACCGAGACCGGGAGATCTATGTTTCAAATTCCAGCCATGACATTGAATTTTTCAGTCTTCTCTATCTATCCAAACCTATCCTACACAAGGCTAATGTAATAAATTACATTTCCATTAATATATTACAGTGCACTTGAATTACTTTTAGGAGGTAATTATCAGATTTCATTGTTATCTAATCTTATAGTATCTGTGCTGTACTACGGCAGTGGAAATTAACTTGTTTTATTGAATATTGATGAGTGGCTCTTGAAACGGAGATGGTTACAAAGTTAATTTCATTTTCTATGGTTTTACAGGAAAAAGCGTTAAGAAATTATTTATATTAAGTTTATAACAACATTGCATTAACAGAAGGTAAAAAAAAAACTGACACTGCAAGTAATCGTGAAGGTCTCTATATCCATTCCCGACTCAGTTAAAACGATTTTAAACGCTTTTTATTTAAAGGTGAATATAAAAAATCCCTGGTTTCCCTCTCACCGATCCATGAAAACACAACGAGAAACTTGTCTCAGGGCAATGACACATGCGCGCTCTCTTCGCAACACTTTTTACAAAAAAATTAACAATTTAGAAATTAAGAGATAAAACGGCAATTTACGTTTTAATTTAACGGTTCTAGGGAAACACAAATCTGTAAAGTGCCTTCCACATACTCCGAAACTCTAAAGGTACGATTTGCTAAGCATATTCCTTTCTAAGGAGACCTTCTCTGCGGCTATATAGACTAATTTTCTGAGATGAACTACTGATATTTATAATGAAGTTATGTTACCTTTAAACCGTTTTAGTGAGTAAAGATTACTGATTAAAATATTTGCGCTAATTATGGCAAAGATGCTGTAAAAATATCATTATCTAAAGAAACATAGTCGTACTCAAGCAATCAAAAATGGCTTTCCACTCAGGGGAATTTGCTTCCTTTCACCTATCCTCCTTCATTGGTCCCTTTTTCTGCTCCTCTCTTTCTCTTAAAATCTAAACCATGCGCCTTAGCATTATCAGAAATTTCTCTGGTACTTTCTCGTGTCTGGCAACTGTCTCCCTATTTGCCATTTCTTTTGTTTTTCTTTCCTTTTCTTGTTTTAATTTACGTCCTCCAACGTTAAATCTTATCGAACGATGAATGAAATGGGCAAAATGAGGCTCAAATGAGCTTAGGGTCCATAGAGCTTAGCGTTACCTGACATTCATCTTTTAGGATAAAGGAAAGTCACAGAAGAAACCTTATCTAGATAACTCACCTCATAGAGATCCGAACTCGGAAACTTTTGAACGTGAGGCAAGCAAGCTACTATCTACGCTACCGGGGCGAGCTTCGTCATCTCTTCCAGCACACTCTAACCCTATCGCCCCCTCAGGGGCCTACTTCGGTAGGTACGGGTTTGGCGCACCCGGGGTCCCGAGCCAACAGTCTCCCTCGTGTGGGCTCCTCTTCGTGGTTGAGGGAGACGGTCAACAGGTCCACCCACGTGTAGGCCGTGCGTGGAGACCCGTGGGGAAGGTTTTTAGATTCTTGTCTAGTTTAGAGTTTAGGATTTAGTGAACGAAATTTTTAGTAGGTTTTGATTGATGTTTTTTTATATACGCGTATATTTAATAGGTTTTGTTACACTTGTATAGTTTTTAGAAAGTTTTATATCTGGCTTTTGCCATGACTAGTTTCTTAAAGGGCGCTGATGACCGCCGTAGTTGAGCGCCCTTATATATATATATATATATATATATATATATAAAATCATCATCTAACCCTATATCAGGTTTAGCACAATTATTTCATCTCTCACACATTGTAAAAGAGCTTTATGACTTATTTCAGGAGCTCTATGCTTATCATGTAACATTATAAATGATTTCATCAGTACTTCTGCCATTTACTGTCACTTTCACTACCATTATACTGGAGTAGCAAAACATCTCCTACTAGAATGTGAAGTTCCAGGAAGGCCAAGGAATTAATTTCGAATCTGACACCTCAGAAGGGAAAGCCACGAACGTCATATGGAATGTTACCAAAATATTTTTGAATTCATGGATCCATAACTATAAAACATAATAGAGGCCACAAATAACCGCAGACTGAGGTGGGAAGTGTCTCACTGTGGCTCTAAAACACTGCCACTTAAGCAAAGTAAATTAGAAAAATCGATTTTGAATATGTTACTTAAACTAAGTCAAACCGTGGATGTCGTATCTTTCAAAACTAAAGGCTGATGGAAGGAGGGGTTGTAGAAACCCATACAAATGTCACTGTTTTGAAAAGATCAAAATCATATCTTTTATTTATATTTTGTTTACTTAAGCCAGATAATATCTATTTGTACATTTGAATGAATTTATTATAGAGATGAACTACATGTTAAGATATGTTCTACTAAGTAAAAGAAAAGAAAAAAAGGAAACAACAGGTCAGAACTGATATATATATAGCTTCTGAATAAGAATTAAGCTCTGTAACAACGGGGATCGGTAGCTTACAGGGGCAATAGAACTACTTAAATATTACGTTTAAAATGTATTTTTATCCAAAAAGTTATTTGATAAGTACGGTCAAAGTTTCAATTAATCTCAAACGATAAATCACATTTTCTTTTTATCATGTTTCAATTTCCAAGCTTCCCATAAAAGGGTCCTGAATCCACGTGTGATTAAAACTGAATATAATGAATTCCAGTTATGGGAGCGAAAGAAAGCCCTGGGATCGTTATTCAATTTTAAAGTCACTGAAGAGTGAGGAGAGTAACAAATATGAGTACCTATTGTTTACAAATATAGTTATACAGTATTCAGCAATTCTCTATAAGTTATGTCCAGATCAAATGCAACGGGTTCTTTAATCCAGAAAGAATCACCAAAATAGGTCAGAAAAAATCTGAATGCACCAGGAATACGCAAGTATAAACATAATGTTATATTTTTACAATGTATTTGCACACACTTCTGCTTTAATAACGCATAAGACTATCTCGTAACGTTACAAGTTCTGCGTATTTAAACATTGCATCAAGGATAGGTCGGCATTTTTGCGGCGATGTAGAGCGTACACCTCCTCAGTGACGTAATGCATGATGACTTTCCACAACAGAGGTGGCAGATGCCCGTGAAAGCTGACCGCTGTACCAGCAAGGGAGATCTTTGCCTGTCCTATGTTTTGGTTTTTTCCTTGTGCTTCTGCTTGAGTGTAGAAAGTTACTTCGTGTACTGGACATAACCATGTGGTTATTTGGAACCCTCACTGCTGCAACAATAGTCAAGTTCGTGCTGAAATTATGTGCCACAACAAAGTAACATTGTACTAGTAGCATTTGTTAATCTCTTAGCCCATCGTTGAAATCTCCTGTTTATATTCTACTTGATAAGATTTTGCACATGGACTACAAGTGTGAAAGTTCTGAGCAAATGGTAACAATAGATTGACCATTTAGATAAAGCATAACAAGTTAGCCAGTTCAATTCATGTCTAGGATTTTCAAAAGTTCGGAAAATTCAAAAGATATCCAGTATTTTAGCCTTCTATTCGACGTTCGGGAGCTTCCAAAATGTTATGAATGGTTTAGCGATGCGGAAAAATAACGAGATTGTCTAAGCAACAGTTTGTTATTAAAGTTTATGGATATTTAGGTTATCTTTGTTATCATTCAAGGTGTTGCAAAAGTACAATGACCCACCTAATCATGCTGGAGCGGCTAAGAAGTAAGAATGGAAAGCTAGCTTGATAGTTGTTAAGATGCATGCACCAGAATGCCTAAAAAATTAAAAGAAAGGGCAAAATAATGGAGTTATTCGAAACTTGTCCTAGGTTATTCAGTCTTTTACTGGATGAATTCAAGTCTAACACACACGCACTGGACGATAACCAGACCTCGGTGAGTGGTGAAAGGGGAGAAGTATTTCAACATTTCACTTGAGTGGAAGGAATGCATGCTTTTCAACGCCAGTTCCCACCAGCAGTGGATGTATTGGTACTGAACTCATAACTGGCACTCAAATATTAATTTATGAACATATATCAGTTTCAGGATAAGAAGCACTGAAAAAGTGGAGAGTAAGTAACAAAAGCGATTGAGATGTATGTGGCGGAGACGATTTAACACTTTCTTATTAACATAAATCACTGCGTGATATATGTGATAAATCTTCACTCGACTGTATCTGGGTAATTACTTAAAATCGGTAAAAGCAGCTTGGGCAAAAGGAGTTCGAGAAGCAACAAGTAAACGTAACTTATGCAAACTAAAAAAAGCAATATAGATATATTATATATACATACCATTATACATGTGTTCAATTGACTTTCTAAACATAAATTTCAACGCAGAAGGAATCTTTGCTGGGAAACTTCCTTCGCTCTGGCATTATTTCAATAGCTGCATCACCAAATTAACAGCACGGGAGTCCTTTGTATGTTAAAAACATGGAGAGAATAACGTTTCATAGACTTCTTTACAAGGAATGCATTGAACTTTCTAAGCATGCTATTATGCTGTTATCTTCATATGCACCTTACTACAGCGGAGTTACTTTTATGGACTGAACAATGAACAATCATTTTAAATACGTTACTGTATACAGAACTCAAGGAGCTTAATAGGTGTGGCTGTGTTTATTTGACATGAAAAATTTTGAAGTCAAGAGTGAAAATGAGAAAGCGCATAAAGGGTACCGGAAGTACATTCAGAAGATTTTTTTTATAAATTTGCTAAATCATACTTAAGACTTTACAGGATATAAAGGGATAACAAATTTAAATTATAAGCTCAATAAGACTTAAAATGTTATAAATATATAACAAAATAAAAGCACAAATATACTGATGTGTATTATTCATATGACGTTTCATATACACTACTAAAAATCCTTTTAGTGTATTTGACTTTTGTTAATGCAGACATATGCTCAATTGAACTTTGCGCATTTAATTATAGATTTTTTGCTGTTGTAATTTACGTCCTCCTACGCTAAGTCATATCCGAGGATAAGTGGAATGAATGAAATGATGCTCAAATGAGCCCAGAGTCCACAGAGCCTAGAGTTACCCGACATTCGTCTTTCAGGATAAGGGAAAACCCCGGAAAAACATTATCCATGTAACTCACCCTGACCGAGATTCGAACTCGGGACCTCTTGAACGTGAGGCAGATATGCTGCCACCACGCTACCGAGGCGGGCTAGTTGTAGAATGCCATAAATAAAGGGTAAGTCAGACTTTTTAAAGCTGTCACATATGTTGGGTTTAAAATTCCACGTTATTTGTATGAACTTTAGAAAAAATGAATAGTGGCTCTCCAACTGAGAAAAATATAAGACATAAGCATTTTACAGTTCAAGCGAATAATAAGGGATTTTGTTGGAAAAAAAGTCACAAAATTTATTATTTGATATACGAGGGCTGTCCAAGATCACAATTTTTTTTTGATAACGTACTTTTACTTATCCTCATAATTTTGATGCTCCTTCTCAAAATAGTCTCTCCTGAATGCGATGAACTTGTCGCAGCGTTTCTGCCAGTCTTCAAAGACATGCTGGAAACCATTTTTAAGAGATCCTTCAAAATCGCATCCGCAGTCTTCACCACTGCTTCTGATGATGGATAATGCCTCCCACGAAGGTGTTTCTTCAAGTTAGGGAATAGAAAAATGTCACACGGGGCTAAATATGGACTATAGGGAGGATGAGGGATGCACTTCACGTTGATTTTTGCAAGATATTCAGCAACAACATTGGCAATATGCGGCCGCGCATTATCGTGGTGTAGCATCCAGCCTGCTTCACGGAAATGTGGTTTTTTGCACCTGATTTGGACCTGCAATGTTTTCAGGACATCCTTGTAGTATTGTCCAGTTACTGATGCGTGTTCAGCTACAACATGCTGATAAACCATTCCATGAATATCAAAGAATGAGGTGGCCATAACTTTCCCAGGAGATGCAACCACTTTTGCTTTTTGGGGGGTTGCTGATGAAGGAGGCTTCCACAGTGAGCTTTGCTGTTTGCTCTCAGGATCAAAACGATGTAGCCAAGTTTCATTAGCAGTGATTACGTTTGACAGAAACTCCAGATTTAACTTCAAGCAGACGTACATGCGAATGTTATTTTGTCCTGGAATCAACAGTCTTGGAACCCATCGCACACAAACACGTCTCATGTGTAATGTTTCTGTCAGCAACGTGTGGCTGGCACCCAATGAAATGTTCAGTATTTCAGAAAGTGACCTTAAGGCAATTCGTTGATCCTCTCTCACAATGGCAGCAGCAGTGTTGATGTTTTCTTCCGTAAGAGCAGTAACTGTAGCACCGGGTCCACCTTCCTTTGAAATTGATTGTCTCCCCTCTTTAAACATTTTAAACCACCTTCGAGCTGTGCTGTAGGGAAGAACAGACTCTCCATAGGCATCCTGTAAAATTGCATAGGCCTCAACTGTAGATTTGTTGAGACGAAAGCAGAATTTCAGAGCCGAATACTGTTCTTCGTGTGTTACCTCCATTTCAGCGGTAGGCGATACTGAACATGTCTGAACTTGGCTGGTTTTCACAGGCGGGAACAAGGAGTACCAACAATTGGTTTCACATTAATCTGACAGAATATAATAAGACTGAATTTTAATACAATATTTTATGGCCGTAAAAATTAAGATTATTCTTTATTAAACAGCCCTCGTACATTGCGTACCTAACCGAGACCTAAGATTTTGTAGTAATATTTTGACTCTGTTTGCCAGTTACGCAAAATCCATTCAGAAGGAAGAGGACTTCAAAGGCCGCATCTAGGAAACGAAGACATGCATTTAGTGTGTCATGCAGATAGCTTATGTATGTGGCATTTTAATCAAAATTATTATAATCATTTATGAACAGAGAAAATATATGAACCATTTTTGCATATAAAGGGCGGTTTGAAGTGGGAAAATTTTCTACAACATCAATTTATTGCACACTTGAAAGATATAGAACACACATACACATAGCCCGCCTCGGTGGCGTAGATGGTAGCGTGTCTGCCTCACGTTCAAGAGGTCCTGAGCTCGAATCTCGGTCAGGGCGAGTTACCTGGATAAGGCTTTTTCCGGGGTTTGTCATTGTCCTTGAAGACAAATGTTGGGTAACTGTAAGCTCCACGGACCCTGGACTCATTTGAGTGTCATTTCACCCAATTCATTCACCGTCCGATAAGAATTAACGTTGGAACACAAATTACAAAAAAAAAAAAAAAAAAAAAAAATTACATATGGCAGCACTCTTTCTAAGAACTCTTTCTAAGAACACCATTTTTGTATTTACTTTATATAAAGTTACATATTTCTGGTGAAATACTGACCAAATGTTTTTGTGTGGAGTACTGTACTTCCTCTTACCTATTTGTAGATAAAATGAGAAAATAGAAAGATATATGTGAGACAAATAAAATATACATTTGTACTAAGGAAAACTTTGCTCTCGTTATCCATTTGTTTATTCTTTTAATGCGAGTCCATTTGTAATCCACACCCATAGAAAGCCACAACAAATTATCCTGCAAATTAAATCCTAGTATATCACTAACAGGGTTTTGAAAATTTTCCTGCATCATCATGAGTAACGCAGCGAAAATATCTGAGTGGATTTTCCCTAAGGTCGTTTCAACAACCTCAGTCATTAGCTTTACTCTGTTACTGAACACTTTCCGTTCAATTTCTACGTTAAAACGTATTAGAAGTTGCAGTAAACACTTGAAAAGACTTACTTTCTTCACTTGGCACTTTCTAGCCATCCTCTTCAATCCAACAGGAGCTATCGGTGTCGGAGTAATTTATTGTTGAGCGTGACACTTCTCTTCCGAATAAAAAAGGTCAGCAATGCTGGGTACTTTATCTTCGTTATTTCTGGCACGTTGCTGCTGGTACTGCTACTTTATCAAAACAAGTCTATAAAACCAATCACAGAAACGTTGGAGGAGACATCAACGATTGATAAAGTGACTAACAAGGAACAACTTGTTCCCATTATGGATCAGTGACGTTAATAAAGAATGTTCAGGACGTCTAGATAACGTAGTATTTGGGAGGAAAACCCTTTGTTTGTAGTTAATTTTGTCATTACTCTTTGATTTATTCTTTTTGCTGTTTATCTAGTTTGCTGGTATCTAGATTCTGATTTACAGAAGTGAAAACACATAAATTTTTGGGTATTGTGTTAGATAATCGAGCAACTTGGGCTGATCATATTGAAAACATATGCGGTAAAATTAGTAAATCATTATACCTCTTAAGATATTTTAGCAAGTACAACAATACAAATATCCTAAAATTAATATACTATGGATGTATCTATCCATATGTAATCTATGGAATAGAAATATGGGGTTCAGCAGCCAAAACACACATGGATAAACTGCTTATTTACCAAAAAAGTGTGTTAGGGTCATGTATAATCTAAAATCAAGAGAATCTTGCAGGGATACCTTTATAAATAAAAAAATAATCACCATCTACTCTCTGTATGCTTATACAGCTATAATGCTTATTGTGGACAAGTATAATCCAGTTAAAAACAATCAGGTACATGAACATAACACCAGAACCAATATGAATTACTATAGAGATAGTGTAATTAAAACTGTCTCTCAAAAGGATGTACATATACTAGGAATTAAGCTTTACAATAAACTGCCATCTGATATTAAATCAATAGCTAGCATCTAAAAACAGCAGTTTAAATGGAGGTTAAAGGCTTTCCTCATAAATAAATGTTTATATAACTTAAATGAATTATGACATTGCAGCTTTAATTATACTTGAAAGTGATAAATTCATTAAGCTGATTAGGGGATCATGTGTAGAACTAGTTTCTAATGCTGTAATTGACTCTGTAAGTTAGATTCTAATGTATAATTGACTATGTACAAGTAGTATTAATGATGAAAAATTGACTATGTCAGAAATTGTAACCAACAATCTATTGACAATATTTATTTGCTTTTTCTACTTTAGACTTTTGTTGGATCCTGTATCTGTTACAGTTTTTAGTCTTATGTAACTTTTTATATTTATCTTTGTATCTTGAACTGACGTGTCATATAACATATGTATTATGTTCCAAAGGATGAAATAAATACAATACAATAAAGCAAACTTGGAGTTAATTTTAGCGTTGCTTTTATTTAAATTATATATAACCATAAGAAGCAAAGCTGGGAAACAACAAATAAATACCCAGAAAGAGTTTAATAAACAGCCGGTTATATAATGCAAATAACATAAACGCTAATTATTTCCTGTATGTGAGGTTTTCCTTCAGGATAAACACACTAACTTGACAGTGACGCTAATAATGCCAGTCTTCCGTTGTACATTACTCTTTTTTTTCAAAAGGAATTATGAACAGCATTTGTGGTTTTAGATGTAAAGCTGGATGCAAAAGCCTAGTCATACGGAATCACTTGTAGTACACGAGATAACACCGTTAATTGCTGCATGATTTACAGGTGAAGTACTTCAATTTATACAAAATGAACTGTTGAAATCACGCTTGTAAATATGGGAGGCCTTAAAACGTGTTTTACTGATCGGGATGGCTCAGGCGGTTTTGTCTGTGACCCGCATTCGGGAGGCTCGGTTCGATTCCCGTGGCCGACCTTCCTGACCCATGGGCTTTTTCGTTTTTTTTTCCTGTATCACTAGGGAATGCTGGGTAGGTATCCCCCGAATTTTCTATCCATTTCACTTCCATTATCATTTCATTTCATGCCTGCCTCGGTAGCGTGGTGGTAGAGTGTCTGCCTCACGTTCAAGAGGTCCCGAGTTCAAATCTCGGTCAGGGTGAGTTACCTGGATAAGGGTTTTTCCCGAGGTTTTCCCTTATCCTGAAAGACGAATGTCGGGTAACTAAGCTCTATAGATCCTGGGCTCATTTGAGCATCATTTCACCCATTTCATTCATCGTTCATATGACTTAACGTTGAGAACGTAAATTACAAAAAAAAAAAAAAAAAAAAAAAAAAAAAAAATCATATCATCTCTATCTGGTTCTTTCTTTCAGGGTAGAAGTGTCGGCGAGAGTCTCGGCGGTGCATGATGGAATGATATGTTCTCAGGAAAACCATTTCCCCATCTGGTGGGACGGACTTCGATCTCCGAGCCGGCCTAGTGGGTCGATTCAGCAGTGCGGAAGGCGGGATGCCGGTTGTGTAAGCCTCCCTGGAGTATCCGGCTCCAGTAAGGCGGCCTTCGGTTTCCGAACCGGCCTCGTGATTGTTTCGGGACCACGGCGGGTGGGAAGACGACTACCCTAGGCCCACCGCTGGGGAGTTCTATCTGTAAAGTATAGGGACCTCGCTCTCTGTGCTGTAAAATCTCCTTCGGGTCAGCCGCCCTCTGTATCCTCTCACCTCATCCTCCCTCAGAAGGACGCTCCTCGTGGGGCATGGGTAGAATAGATCTAGCCTTTTCGGCGTGCCGCATTCCCTCCGAATAATCCACTACTACTTCTAAAACGTGTCCTCAGCATTTTGAGAAGAAATTAAGTTATGCATGTATTTTGTTACAATTTAGATATGAAATAATTTCTCTCTCAATTCAAAACATTCATTTCTCTTTGCCAATATATGTTCAGTATATAATTAAAATATATTAGGCTTAAGGTGGGAGAATTGCTGTTCTATAGTGACTCATTGTCCATAATATTTTGAAATTATCCATAATGATTTGCTGGTCTCCAACTCTTTTCTGTTGTTTGTACAAAATACATGTTCAAGATGCTTTCTGCTTGCATTCGGTGCCACAACCAGCTAGATATCAAATATATGTTAGACGTCGGATTTAAAATTTGATAACATTACGTACACGGGCCATAGTAGAAATCGGGTATTATTTGGCTTTTTGCACCTGGATTCCAGAGTAAGCCAGTATGAGGTAGCTTCAGAAAAGTATAAATAAAAGCGAAATAAATATCATAATGAACTACCTATAATAGGACATTTGAAAGCTTCTTGCGTATCGATTTACTCGTCACGTATCCCCCAAGTTTTCTTTTTGGTTATGTTCCTGATAAAGTTAAATGTTGAATCTGCAACTCAATTGTAACAGATGAACACATTTCTGTGTGTATTATACAGTTATCGATAAAAGTACATGAGGAAGCTGCTACGCCAATTTTCATTTGTTTTGTCCCGCTTATTTGTGATCTTTCACATCCGAATTCATATGGGCGGTTTTGCCTACTTAGCGAATATCAGTTGGCAATGGTATTAACTTGTTGATTTATGGGGTTGCATAGCTTTCGGTGTTAATTTGTACACTTAAATCACGCGCACATATTTTCACTCATTTTCATTCATCGGTCTAGGAAGGTTATAGAAATATTCTGCCTAAAGAAACAACGTCCATAATTCAGTCGGTATTAGTGTGTTACTCTCAGTTGGATTTGGAGGCCAGCGTGCTAACAGGGAAAAGACCCTCACCTTGTTGTCTTTCTTTGTGCTCTGGTGTTTAAGAGCTACTTTCCAAGTTCAGGTTCGACTCCAGGAGGAGGAATTCCTTTCTTTAGACAGGATTAATGACTATCCTCTATAAAATCTGGAAACATGAAATAAACAAATTAATAGATAAATACATAAATAATACAGGGCTATTAAAAAGAAAGAAGAGATTTCAAAAAATTATTTCTTCCAAACTATGAAAGATAGAAACACAATTCCAACTTTCATAGAGAGAAAAGTTTAGAATTTTATACTGTTCATTCTATATGAGCTCCAAGTGTTACGCGACAAATGTCAAAACGGCGACTCATTTCTTTCCACACACGAATCGCTGATCTCCAGTTATCGAATTCACAGCTTCAACAATTTGATGTCGTAGATCTTCAAGAGTGTCAGGCATATGAGGAATTAAAACACGGTCTTTTACGTAACCCCATAGATAAAAATCACACGGAGTGAGATCTGGAGACCTGAGAGGCCACCAGCAATAAAGTTGATCTTCTGCTCCTTCCCTTCCAATTCAACGTCCTGGAAATGTTATTCAAGTAACGTGGTAAGAGAAATGAGGCGGGACACCATCTTGCATGAAGATGAAGTCATCTGAATCTTCTTCAAGTTGGGGAAAAGGCCAGTTTTCAAGCATGTATAGATAGGTTAGTCTTGTCACAGTTTCTTCTTTAAGAAGAAAGGCCCATAAATCTTGGTTACAGATATCACACAGAAGACGTTCACATTTGGCGAATCTCTTTCGTGTTGAATAACTGCCACAGGATTTTCACTTGACCAAATATGAACGTTATAGCGATTAACTTTACCATAAATATAAAAAGTTCATTCATCGGAAAAAATTAATGGTCGAGAAAAATTCTCTTCTTCCATAACATTTAACATACCAATGCACAATTCGTACCTTTTGTTTTGGTCGTCAGGATGTAATGTTTGCAATAACAGCAATTTGAATGGCTTCAGATACAGACGATGTTTTAGAACACGCCACAAAGTTGCTTGAGGAATTTTAAATTCCATGCTTGCTCGCGATGTGGATTTCTTTGGGCTTCTTTCGTATAGTGTACAAATATGTTCGATATTCTCGTCCGATGTGCGAGGACGTTCCGTACTGTTCCATTTGCAGATGCTGCTTATGACGCGTCGGTCATTACTAAATTGACGGCAAAATGCTCGTTGAACTGCAACAATGGATTCAAGTTTTGTTAATTGCAACACAAAATCATTTCTCTTTTGGTGTTGCCGCCATTATATTACAAACAATAACATACCTAAGCGCCAATACGGCCTTCATTGGAACTTCTACCCTCCGAGCTATTTCAGTATTGTAAACTTTTCTCTTTGTATGAACGTTAGAATCATGTTTCTATCTGGTGTAGTTTGCAGCAAATAAATGTTTGAAACCTGTTCTTTATTTTTGAATAGCTCTGTACATACGTGCATAAACAAATCACTGGCTAAGAGTACTAACCTTTCAGAATGTGTGTGCAATGTGTTTTCCTCTAGTTGTACATTATTGCTGGCCATATTGTTACGTAGTTTTAAGTATTCTTCTCCCCGCTGGTGCTAGTTTCACTTTCAGAACATCACTGAATGT
>CM060953.1:59228996-59348996 GCA_030765055.1 Mantis religiosa | reverse complement strand
TAAAGCAAAATTTTCAGCTAAAATCGAGAGCCCACTAGATTTGTAGATTAATATCCCAACCAAAGGTTAAAAGGTCTGGTGAGGTCACTCATCTCGGCTTCGGAAGGAGAATAACTATGGCGAGAATAGCCAGCAGATGTGTGGGCGAGTTCTTCAGAGAGGTTTAGCATGACTAAAGAAAACAGCTAAGAAGAGTTAATAAGTATTTATTGCTATCTGGGTCAAACCTAAAGCGAAAGGTAAAAGACGACCTGAAATACTGCACAGAAGGGCCTACTGGTGCAAATCAATAACTTTAACTCCGCTTTGAGACTAACCATGTTTGATTTAAGGGGGAAATAATGATTATCAAATAGTATAAATTATAAGCTTTAAGAAAGAATAGTAATTTTCACTTGATGCATTTAAACTTACAGTTACCTGTAGCTATAAGTGAACAGGCTCATTTTTATTAATAGACACATTTAACTTTATACGTCGTTTTGTTGCAAAAAATTTTCAGCATTTTTTTTATCCTCAAACTGATTCAAACGATGAATTGTTTACTCATTTTTCTTACAATGTTTTTACTGCTTCACGAAATACATTAAAGAAAATTACCATAACTTTTTAACATAATGTTCCATTTCTGAGAAATGCAGTAATTTTTTTCAAAAGTTCAAAAATGTTGTAAAGAAATCTATAGTTATTATTCAATAATTCGGTTTAATTTAAAAAATATGATATATATTTTCCCCCTTTAATTAGCTATAATGGTATCCAATAAAATATTATATACTTAAGAAATTTGCATACATAACTTGAATTTTCTGGAAAGAGTCTTAAATCCTCTTCATCATGAGTGACTTTTGTATAACTCATAAACAGTCAAAGATAGATAAACTCTTACTGCATAAAATATTGTATTTCTTTAAATGACAAATAATCAGATTATGGTGTAAAAACTTTTCCGAGATATTCTTTGCTATTGTTCTTTTGTCTACCATAAAATGAAAATCTGAGTAATGAATTTTTAAATATACAGTGCGATTCATATAAACACGAACCATTTTAATAAACCATAATTTACCTTAGGAAGCTCGTAGAATATAGAAATTTGTTTTAATGATCTCAGTGACTGGGAAAATTGTCAACACTAACAATTGCTGACAGTTGACGGTCTTAAATGTCCATTTTCTTTGATACGACTGTAGACACTGAAGTTTAAATGGGTATCTTCAATACATTTGTGGAGCAGCTGGATGATATCGAATTTAGAGAAGGTTATTTCCAGCAAGATGGAGCAACATGACATATATCGAATGACACCATGGAACTTGTAACCAGTTTCTTTGATAATCGAATAATCTCAAAAGATCTTTGGCTCCCAGATCCTCTGACCTAACCTCTATGGATTTTTTCTTGTGTGGGGTATCCAAAAATAGAGTGTACTAGAATAGGCCACGGACAGTTGCTGTTCTGAAGGAATCCATTCGAACATGGTAACATTGTAAATAACATTGGCGAGGATACTCTAAGCTCCACAGAATATGGTGAGACGAGTGCAAACATGCATAGATGCTGGTGGAGGACACTTACAACATTTAGCGTGTCTTCCTCACTTTCGAAAGGCCCTGAGTTCGAATCTCGGCCAGGGTGACTTATCTGGATGAGGTTTTCTCCAGAATTTTCCCTCATCTAGATACAAGAATGTCAGGTAACTTAAACTCTATGGACCATGGGTTCCTCTGAGCATCATTTCACCCTCTGCATTCATCTTCCGATACGACTTAACGTTGGAGAACGTAAATAAAAAAATAAAAAATTAAAGATTACGTTTTTGCGTGAATTATATTAGAAGAATGAGTAGAGAAAATCAGGGACCGCAAAGCATCTTCTAATACGTTAGAAGCTAGTCATATATCTAGCCACAGTGTACACAACCTACTTAGGGCGAACTTTCGCGTCCGGATACGCTACCGTGAAGATGTGTATCAAGATTTCGTTACAGAAGTAATTAAATAAACTCACAAAAACATCTCACTTTCCTAACTGGCGATGAATGTCTTTCAGTGGCATTTAAAGTCGTGAATGGAAGCATTAGTGCAAGGCAACCGCAGAGAATTTATCGCCATACCCGTAACCGCAATGTGCATGTTAGGTACATAAGCGGTACATGCAGCAAATCATTTATATATGATTATCAATCCTACTAATGTTTTTGTAAAATACAAGTAAAAGAGAAATTTTATCAGATAATGCATTATATTCGTTTTGGGCTCTCACTCTTTCTATTAAGATTTAGACGACGTTCTCTTGTAAGCTGGTTAAAAGCTAAAATATCTGTGGTAACATAACTGGAGCTCTGGAATTTATCTTGTAAGATTTTGGAACTCGAACTGCATATATTCTGATTGTTTAACTACAGAAACTATAGGATTAAACAATAATAACATAGTCAAAACTAAACTAAACCAGGCACATACATTATGACATGGCTTTATTCATTGCGTCAGTGCCAGGAGATTCATTCTGCCAATAACCTAGTAACTTCTGTAACCCTGCTCGAGTCAACTTCTGAAGATGCCCGGCAGAGAGACGGCCGAAACGTCAAGTGCTATTTCAGCCAATCGACCATGGCCAAAAAGCCCGGATAACACATTTTATTGGTTCACAAAATATTATTGAAATTGTTTGGAATGTGGACCTGTACAGCAATATTACGCAAGAGTCCCTGCCAATTAACAGTTCCCAAGTTCCATATCTCAACTATGATTTGTCACCCCTTTCTAGTGCAATGTATTACTGAAAACATATTCAAAACTCCCAAAACTAAAAAAAAAGTAACCGCTAAGCTTTTGGTTTTCTCTGAAATACTATTTAGCACATCAGGACTCATATGTGACAGAAAATTCCAGTGTTTTTTTATTCTTTTTCTTTTTAGCAAAACTTATAGAAATGG
This sequence comes from Mantis religiosa, assembly GCA_030765055.1. NCBI lineage: Eukaryota > Metazoa > Arthropoda > Insecta > Mantodea > Mantidae > Mantis > Mantis religiosa. The sequence goes on along the minus strand of CM060953.1, from coordinate 59,346,055 downwards.
ACTGTTTAAAATCAATTTTTTGCTTTCAAATGTGTAATGTAGAGTTTAAAAATAAGAACGTTGATGCCTTGAAGTTTTGTCTCATTAACTATATACACCTATTCTATTTTACTGGAATTACTCAGTTATCCCAACAATCTATTTTGTACTGAAACTGGAAGTAGAAATTACGTACAGAGTATTTTATTTTGAGATTTTGTCTTTGAACGTGGGAACCTGGCCGTTGGTCATGGGCAGCCCTCTACAATTTATTGCATGTATTTACGTTTTTGCCTTTAGATATGCGTCTCATCTTTTCTACTATTATTTCTTTATAGTCGCCCATATATAATTACACTTTCTTTACTTCGTTTGCTTTATATACCTCTTTATTGTTTACATGCTTATACTATATGTGCAAGATTTCTTGAGCGCTGGATTTACGGTGTAGTGCGGGCAGAGGGGAAGAAGAGAGAGCTAACACGCTTTTGTTTCTGCAGTGTGGTCAACCTAGAAAAACACAATTCAGCCAAATTGCAGTAAGATAAGCGAAGATATGCGCCGAAGGTATGATATGTGGCAACAAACAATTGAATTCCATCAGATATGTTGTATGCTTATATATTTACTGTTATAAAACACATAAAAGTATTAAACAAATAGTATGACAGCTATAAACACTCACTCGCTTTGTGATTCTTGGATTTCCAAGTCTACTGCGTCACTTTCTTCGCTTGTATCCTCTAATGTGTTAATAATTTCATTAATTGAATTTTCTATTGCACCATCGTTTCTCCAATATTGCATTTCCAGCTCGTGGACCTTCTTATCGTATCCTTCCCAGTCCGTCGCTTCTATAGCAAGTTTCTGCAGATTTGTGGCTCTCGTTAACATTGCGTACTTTGCAAACATTCCTTATTTTTACCCACGCCAGCTCAATTGCATTCAGATCACAGTTATACAGAGGTAGACGATAAATAGTGTGTCCCTTTCGAGAGCCAGAAGACTGACAACATAGTCTTGCTTTTGGATTTGTTGTAAACTGGTTGGCTAATAATTAACTTTAAAATTGCTCAAAATGAAATGGCGGACGTGTGAAAGCTTAGCATATTAGCCACTAGATGTCACAGTGTGTAGTGCATTTCCTGTTTGAAAGTTGTCATCTGTGTATACGGAAGTAGGCGAAACTTACCGAATAAGGACTTGGGACGCGAACGCTCAAGAAATCTTGCGCATATAGTATTACTCTCTTTGTTATTTATGTTCTCTTCTTCATACCCTCTTGCTTGTTTCTTACAATTTGTTATATTCCATCCCAATTTTATCACTGCTTTTTCATTTCCTTTTCCCTCATTTTCTCTTCTTAAGGACTGCTTCCTTATCCACTTCTAAAAATCCCCGTACTTAATTTAAGTTGACCCTTTGCCTACCCTACCCTACATCTGTGTACGGATTTTAGAAACATTTGCTCTTCCTTGTTAGCCGTCGAGATGTGGCTGTTGCCGCTTTATATTTTTGACTAATGTAACCCCATCTTTTCACTAAAATTTTATACACAATACCCGTACTTTTGTCCTCTCGTACAAAGTATCCAAATATTTCTTCGTCTTCTTTATTCGTTTTCCATTTACTTTTCTCTGGAATTTCTCTTTTACTTTCACTCGCTAACCTTCTTGATTTCTATTCAAGATTAGATTTATTGTGCATATTCTAAAATGTTACAATTTACAACTTTTGGCTATATTTATTTGTCTTTACCTTGTTGCTACCTTGGCTTACATGGCACTCCGTTCTTCTGCTCTGCCAGGTAAATCTTAACCTCCGTAACTCCTTGTTACTTAATTAGCCCCATTCTTCCCCCTCATCTTCCTTTCTTATATTATTTAAATTTCTTGCCCATTTTTCTTTTACTTTCTGCAAGAGCTCACCAATATTTCTTATCTTCATTTCCTCCCTGCCGTTAACATTTTTATAGCTACTATCCTTTTGTGCCAACACAAAAGGATTTTAATAAAATACAGACTGCAGAAATGAAATTTTTAAGAAGTGTTAAAGATTGTAAAATATTGGAAAAAATAATAAATGAGGATATAAGAAAGGAATTAGAAATTGAATCAATCCAGAAGGCAACAATGGCATGAACATATATTAAGAATGGAGGAAGGAAGATATCCAAATGCAGTATTAAACTATAATCCTAAAGGAAGAAGAGACAGAGGACGACCCAGGAAACGCTGGAGAGATCTATGAAGCCGGTACGGGCGATATGCCCAAACCATGGAGTGAAGAATAAGAAGAAGAAGAAAACTATCCTCTTCTCTACTTTCTCCCATGTTTCCTCCCAAACCTCTTTTCTCCATATTGCAACCTCCTCGCATTCTGGTACATAGTGTTCTATGCTTTCTTTATACCCACACAATTCACAAATTCCGTTTTCCCTGCCTGTTATCCCTCTTAGAAATATTATTCCTGTTCCCATCCAAGCTAACCCTTCTCTCTCTTGCCTATTGCAGTAATCTACATATGCTTCTCGTCCCCAATTTATTTTTAATTGCTTGTAAAATTGTAATGATTTCATATTTTCTAGACTTTCCCATATTTCTTGTCTTTCTATATCTTCTATTCTGCATTTTACTAATTTACCCACATCGCATGTATTCCTTACCTCTAATCTCCATATATCTCACATTCCTATTTTTTCCATAATTCCTCCTATCTCTGCTCACCAACTATTTGAGTTCGCTAATCTTGTTTACTGTCTCATGCATAATTTTATAATTTCCCCTTCTTTGGCCAAACACCTATACGAAAATGTTATTATTCTTTCCATTATTATTCCATTTCTTCTTGTTTTTCCTAATTCTACTAAAGCTACTTCCCTAGGTGCTGATCTTGGTAAGCCTAGTAGCTCTTTACAAAACCTTCTGTAGTTTTGGTCCATCGTTTTGTTTAACTCTGTGGCCCCCCCCCCGCCCAGATCTGCACTTCATACAACATTTTGGATTCAACTAGAGCTTTGTACCTACTTTCTAAACCCTTGGTTGTCATTTCTAGTTTATATTTGCATATTCTTATTCCATTCATTGCCGCCCTTCCTTTTGCTCAATTTTTCTCCTATGTGCTCCCCACTTTCCATTGTTATTCAACATTACACCTTAAAGTATTCAAATTCATTATAACAAACTTTTCTGCAACTAAGCACACCTTCATTTCTGGTTTGGAGGATAGTACCCTCACAGAAGTGTATATCAACGACAATGTTTCTAAAGCAGTGTACGAAGTAAATTTTGGAGATATGTACGAGGGTAAATATTTATATTTTGAGCCTAGTAATTAAAACAAAGTAATTTCATGTTGAAAACATTCTCCTTTCAGATGAATACACTTTTGCATTCGTTTGAACCCTTTGTCAAAGCATTTATTCCAGTCTTCTTGAGACACCTCCAAAACATGGTTTTTGAAGACATCAACGACTTCTTCTGCCGACGAAAATGTTGTCTACGCAATTTATTCTTGATGTTCAGGAACAAAAAGAAGTCACTGGGACTGTAATGACCCATCAATTCTATTCTTGGAGATTTCATATACACTGTTGTTAGACGATGTGTGTACATTCGCATTGTCCTGACGAAGAACGATCCAACGCTTCTTGTTGCTTTGCCTTACTTCACCAAAGACTTCCGGCAAACAAATGGTTGTGTACCATTCGGCATAGACCGTTTTACGTTGCTCTACAGGCACTGTTGCCACTTGATCAGTTTTGCTGAAAAAGCAGGTGACCATTTGCTTCGAAGTGATTTGAGTGAAAAACATCTTTTGTGGGATTTGCTTCATTTTGAAGCACCCAACACCTTGAAAACCTTGAAACACAGTCCACTGCTGTTTACTTCCCGGCTCCTACGCATAGATTCATGATTCTTCACTTGTTGCAATCTTATATACGTCTTTTGCGGCACTGCCATTGTATTTCATGAGCATTTTTGTACACCAATTGACACGAGCAATTTTTTGAGATTGCGTCAAATTATGTGAGATCCAACGAGAGCAAACCCCTTTCGCGCTAAATAATCACGCAATATTTTATAACTACTGGTGGAACTAATGCATAGAGTTGTCTCAGTCTTATAATATGTCGCATGACGATCTTGCATATTAGTTTTTGCACAGCATCAGTGTTTTCTGGCACAACAACTGATTTTGGATAATCTTCACAAACTTCATCATTGAGTGAACAGCGGCCACGATTAAATTTGTTATACCAGCGTTTCAGTGGCAAAGAATGGAGCTTTGTCACCAAATGTGGAAGTTAGTTGATCGACGCACTCCTATCTTGATAATCCACGTCGAAGGTCGTAATAAATCATTGCACGAAAATTTTCACGAGTTAATTCCATGTTTTTGTACAGGCACAATTTTCAAGTTAATGTACCATATGCACGCGATAAGAAGATCGATCGGGCTCCAAGTCCTCATTCGCGAAGTTTCGTTTAACTCCGTAAACATAGATGGCAACTTTGAAATTTGAAATGCGCTATGCACTAACATCTAAAGGCTAATATGTTAAGCTTTATCATGTCCGCCATATTTCGTTTTGATCAATTTCGAGGTTAATTAGCTAACCAGTTTACAACAATCGTATGTTACAATTAGAATTTTAGTTCCTCCTTGGTAACATATACATGATATGAGACACGTAAAAATGTATAAGTACAGTATATACATAAAGTAAAATTGATTTCGTACAATAAACACAGTAAGCAGCTTTTCTATGGTTTCATGTGCCATTTGCATAGACTAATTTACTACAAGAAATGTCATAATATGAATATTACAGGTTTGTGAATTTACTATGCTCCCACTGCTCATTTACATGGTTATAGTTATAAAAATTCATTAACATGTAAAAACAATGTGCATGCAAAATTTTCTTAACCTTATTCTTAAAGTGTTTTAACGATACATCTTGTTTAAATGAATTTGGAAGTTTATTATATAACCTTATCCCTTTGTAGTTAAAGCTTCCTTCCTAAAGGCTCGTTTGGTGCGCTCGAATCGCCAGTTTATCCTTGTTACGAGTGTGGCGGAAATGTACATCAGCATTTACTTGAAAATGATTTATATTTGTATGACCATTTGTGGATGTTATTGCTCTCGAAAGAGGACGCATTATTATTCGTCTACTTCCGTATAACTGTGATCTGAATGCAATTGAACTGGCGTGGGAAAAATTAAGGAATGTTTTCAGAGGATGCAACGTTACTTGTGATATCTTTGCTTACCTTACACGCTATTTTGCTGAACTGTGTTTTTCAAGGTTGATCACTCTGTAGACACAAAAGAGCGTTAATTCTCGCTTTTTCCCCTCTGCCCGCACCACACCGAAATCCAGCGCTCAACTTATCTTGCGCGTACTGTAAACAAAACAAATGACGCTCTATTGACAAAATGTGGGAAGTAGATTATTGTCAACAATGTGAAACTTTCCACTGGAAACGTCAGATGACACTTATAACATTCAGGGTTGCCGAGGCTCAAAATATTAATGCCCTTCGTATTTAGAAAGAACGTAAGGTACTGTAGCTTTACAGATTAATCAATATATGACATTTCAAAACCTTAGAGGACGATATAAATGTTAAAGTCTGTGCATAAAACATAAGAAATGATGCGTAAAATAGCTTATTTAACGCTATTTACTCGAGTAAGCAGAAATATTTGCGTGCATTACAGACGCATAAATTTAAGAGAAAGCTGAAAGATAATGATTAACGCTTTGCACACAGTTTTCGTCATCATTTTGTGCTAATTGAGGTCCTCACGAGAAATGCAATCTGCTTCATTAGACAGCTATTCCAGAAATGTACGCAATTCTTCACAAAATAACGATCGAAATATGAAGGGCTTTTCGTAATCAAGGATGCTTTAGTAGCTGTTAAGCATTTAATCACTAATTTCCACATTTTTCACATAAAAGGTACTAGGTTGAATGTTTGAGATGTTTTAATGGCAGTGCAAATCAAAGGATTAGCAGCAAATCTAATCTTATCTTTGAGTTAGTACTGTTAGTACTGTACATTGCTGAATGCTTTGGTACCTTGCAGTTTTTCAATTATCGAGTCGACAAGACAGGACAACTCCTGTGTTTTGTAAATGACAAGGATAGAAAAGATTTTTAAGGAGGGAATTCAGCACTGGAACCAGTCTTGATCTATTATGCCTATGCACTAAGTGGGGCATCCCCGGGAGGAAGGATGAGGCGAGAGGAGACAGAGGCTGGCCGACCAAAGGAGTCACAATAGTTCAGAGGGCACTATTGACCAGTAGAGAACTCCCTGTCAGTCCAGTACAGACGGCATCACATCCATCAATTTATTAAATCAGTATCAATTAAAACATTATAACAAAATTAAAGAATAGAAAAAAAATTATACTTAGACTATGGTAAATTACTCTAAAATTATACTCGTTATAAATTAAAGATTGATATAATTTAATAAACTTATTTTTAAAGTGCAGTGCTGGATACCAGTGCTGTTTTGCAAATTATTGTTATTTATGGTTTAAGAAAGACAGCGGATACTGGTTTTAAGTGCTGGATGCCAGTACTTTTAATATAGGAATTTATACTTCTCTTTTATTATTACGAGGCCTGGAAAACAAAGACTGAGACTGACTTTTTTCACAGATGTTTATTACTGCAATTCAATGTTTACATGAACTTTTTCGAAGTAGTCCCCCCTACTTCAATGCACCTTTTATAGCGTCTCTGCCAGTCTTTGAACGTGTGCTGCAGACAATTCTTTGTCAGGTCCTTGAGAATCGCCTCACTTTTCTTGAGCATTGCTTCAGAGTGCTCAAATCCAATACCCCTAAGCTTTGACTTTAGTGATAGAAATAAAAAAAAGTCACAGGGTGCAAGATCGGGGCTATAAGGTGAATGTGGTACACAGGTAATGTTGAATCGAGTCAGAAACTGCATGACTTGATATGCGACGTGAGGCCATGCATTGTCATGATGAAGTCACCACTCAGTCCAAGAAAGCTCTGGTCGTTTCTTTGCAATGCACTTCCTCAGTGTAGCCAATACTGACGTGTAGTATCCTGCTGTAACTGTAGTGTGAGGGGGAACTGCATGCTGGTAAATCATTCCATTACAGTTAAAAAATGTGCTCACCAATACTTTCCCTGAAGATGAAACAACTTTTGCCTCTTTTGGTGTTGGAGAACTTGGCGATTTCCACACCGTGCTGGCTTGTTTTGCTTCAGCCCTTGTATTTTAATATTATATTTAATGTATTTTTATTAATTAGTATTCCTTATTTTTATTGTAGTATCTGAAAAAATGGATGTATATTGTTTGTAAACATTTTTTGAAATTTTATAAATAAATACTTACCTCTGTATAGATACTACCCTACTGGGGGTAGGATACTCAGACTTAATTTAATTTAACCCTACACACCTTGTTCCTGAAACGGTCCACTAGGCCGACCCGGAGACTGTTCTACCGGAGTCAGAAGTTTTACCAAGAGCATATCATCCTGCCATGCAGCACCGAGACACTCGCCAACACTTCTACCCTGAAAGAGACCACCAGATGAGAGATGAAGAGGTCCCGAGTTCGAATCTCGGTCAGGGTAAGTTACCTGGATAAAGTTTTTCCCGGGGTTTTCCCTTATCGTGAAAGACGAATGTCGGGTAACTGTAAGCTCTATGGACCCTGTGCTCATTTGAGCATCATTTCACCCATTCTATTCATCGTCCGATATGACTTTACGTTGGAGGACGTAAATTACAAAAGAGAGATGATGTGAAATAATAATGGTGATTAAATGCAGGAACCAGAAATACAGGAGATGTAATTAACTTATGCAGCATTAGCTTGGTGAGCTGGGAAAACCCCGAAAAAAACATGCATCAGGTAGGTCGGCCGCGGGAAGGAACCGAGACTCCCGAATGTGGGTCACATATGAAACCGTCTCAGCCATCCCACTCGCTGTATATTACCTTACGTTGTCAGTCCAAATCTCATCTACATGACTTGCAAATCTCACTTGTCTTAGTGCCCGTATTTCACAACGAACTTTAAACCTGGTTTTAACGTAGTTATTGTACATTGTTTGGTTTGCTTCAGTATTCTTTTGGTTTGCTTCTTTTATTTATTCCATAGAAGTTATATTTTGAAATGATTGCCTCCATATCTTTATTTATTACACACGATATATGACATGAAAAATACATGAACATTAAGGTGTAGGGTATTATTTAATTATTTATGAGAATTGTTACTCTTCTGCAAAAGTAGAACGTACCATTAATAAAACGTATTTATTGCAGCCTTTTCTCTTATGCTAATACAAAGGGGCTGGAATTATTCCTGTTTCTAAACCAAAATGTTACAAGAATGTTGTTTCCATATGAACTGCTAAGCCAACTGATATCCCGTTTTCTTATTGGATTATAAGAATAGGTATGCTTAAGGATCAGGTAACAGGTGACGGTCAGCTGTTATTCTATATCATCTTTGCTAGCTGTGCGTCACGTTATCGACCATATTCTTCACTAACTTCATTTCTTATTTGGTCTCTAAGCCTCAATCCTAATATCTATCACAAAATGTCATTTCGGATGCTTCTATACATCTTTTGTCAGTCGTTCTTAACGTCCACGTCTTACCTCCTCATAACGAGGGTGCTTTTGAGACCATTTTAGTTCTTACTTACATTTTTTATCCATTTTTTCTCCAAACGTCTTTTTACACCCCCTGTATTATTATATCTCGGTAGGTTACCTAACTTTTCAAGTCTCTATTAATTTTATGTATTCATATCTTTAATCCAAAATTTCTGAAAGACGTCACCTTCTCTAGTATATTATCTCTAATGTAGTACTAGTATTACGTTTTCTTGTTTACACCCTCTTTCATGGGATATGTATTTTCTTATTATATTCATGTACGAGGGCTGTTCAATAAAGAATGTTCAGAATATTTTTTTTGACAACATAGCTTTAATGATCCTCATAATTTTGATGGTTCTTCTCAATATAGTGTCCCCTGAATGCGATGTACTTGTCCCAGGGTTTCTGCCAGTCTACAAAGTCATGCTGGAAACCATTATTTGAAAGATCTTTCAAAATCGCCTCCACAGCCTTCACCACTGCTTCTGAAGATGGATAATGCCTCCAACGAAGACGTTTCTTCAAGTTAGGGAATAGAAAACAGTCACACGGGGCTATATCCGGACTATAGGCAGGGCGAGGAATGCACATCACGTTGATTCTTGCAAGATATTCAGCAACAACATTGGCAGTATGCAGCCGCGCAATATCGTGGTGCAGCATCCAGCCTGTTTCATCGAAATGTGGTCTTTTGCGTCTGATATGGACTTGCAATGTTTTCAGGACATCCCTGTAGTATTTTCCTGTTACTGATGTGTGTGCAGGTACAACATGCTGATAAACCATTCCATGAACATCAAAGAATGAGATGACCATAACTTTCCCAGCAGAAACAACTACTTTTGCTTTTTTGGGGGTTGGTGATGAAGGATCTTTCCATACTGAGCTTTGCTGGTTGCTCGTAGGATCAAAATGATGTAGCCAAGTTTCATCAGCAGTGATTACGTTTGAAAGAAACTCCGGATCTTCCTCTAACATCAACTTTAACTGTATGCAGACCTGCATGCGAATGTCCTTTTGTTCGGGAATCAACAGTCTTGGAAACCATCGCGCAAAAACACGTCTCATGTGTAATGTTTCTGTCAGCAGCGTGTGGGTGGCACCCAATGAAATGTTCTGTATTTCAGAAAGTGAACTTAAGGTAATTCGTCGATCTTCTCTCACAATGGCAGCAGCATTGTTGATGTTTTCTTCGTAGGAGCAGTAACTGGAGCAAAAGGTCCACCTTCCTTTGAAATTTATTGTCTCCCCTCTTTAAACATTTTAAAGCACCTTCGAGCTGTGCTGTAGGAAAGAACAGATTCTGCATAGGCCTCCTGTAATATTGTATGGGCCTCAGGTGAAGATTTGTTGAGACGAAAGGAGAATTTCAAAGCCGCATATTATTCCTCGCGTGTTACCTCCATTGCAGCGGTAGGCGATACTGAACATGTCTGAACTTGCCTGGTTCTCTCAGGTGGGAACCAGGAGTACCAACAATGAAACTACTACGGCGTGTTTGTTTCACATTAAGCTACCAGAATATGATAAGTTTGAAGTTTAGTGCGAAAAATTATGACCGTAAAAATTATGATCATTCTTTATTAAACAGCCCTCGTAAAATGTCATTTAATTTTGTTACATTGACTTGAGGATAGTACTCTTCCATTTAGTACTTGATCATCTGGAAAAAAATTGCCATTAATTACATTTTGGTCCCCAATATACACATGTACTTCTATTTGTGAGTTTATTTCATATTTTTTAAAATACTTAAAAATTTGTTCTGGATTGTAAGGAAAATGTGATTTGTATAAAATAGAATGCAAAACTGGGTAGGCCTCAGAATGGTACAACTTACGTAATAGTGTTGCTATTGGTTATTATAATAATGTAATTAGGTAATGTGACGTGGACCAGTAGGATAGAAGTAGTTTAAATGTTCCAGAAACCTCGTGCGCAGAGAATCCAGAATATGTAGATAATTTGTAGAAGATTATCGTCGCAGTAAGACGTGTTTTATTTGGTGTCGTTCTACAAGTCTGCAGCAACTTAAAGTGCAATGATGCAACAATAATTATGTTATAAGAGAACAGAATCAACGAAATTTAACATTGTAATATAATATATTAATGGTTTCTCGGAATAAATTCCAAAAGATTTGAAAGCAGAAAAGTAGTTATTTATCGACCTTAACAGCATAAACTAATTCTCACTTCGATACTACGGCCAGAGATAAAACTCCTTGCTCCAGAGCGCCGAGGCACACATCTACAAGAATAATTCTTCTTCCAGATCGTCACCAAAGCTGAGAGTAATTCATCATTTACCATTTCCACGCCCATTTTTTGCAAATTATTCTGCTGCATATTTTTGTATGACTTTATTCATGTTTAAATCAGGAAATTTCGAAAAAAAAAAACTACATACTTTCTTTAACCCTTGATTTATTACCATGTGAAGAATTTATATAGCTACGAATTTTCTGAATTTCACTTTCGCTCAGGATTTTCCACAGTATTTATCAGATTACTCTATCATAAACCCTTTCATGATATAGATATAGAAGGCATTAGTGTAAATTGAAGTATCTTCTTTTATTCTTCTCTTCTTATCGTTTAATAACAAATATTACATATACACAATATATCCCTTTCTAAATCTGCATTGCTGATGTTTTCTTTTAAGACAGTAAGCATTTCTTTATTTGTTCCATTTATACCTCGCCTTTAGCTTCAATGGTCTTATCGACGGCCATTCTCCTTTGGCACGTGTTGATGGTATTCGTATTCTTTGGGTATTAATTGTTAGATCACGCACACATTCGCACTCTCATTCATACTTCCAGACTCTGGAGAATATGACCGAGTAGGATGGCTCAGGTGGTTTCGTCTGTGGCCCGTATTCGGGAGGCGCGGTTCCGATTTCCGTGGCCGACCTACTTGAACAATGGGTTTTTCGGGAGTTTTCCCGGGTCCCTTAGCGAATGCTGCGTAGGTTAATTACGTCCCCAGAACTTCCCGTCCTTCTATTTCATCTCTATTATCATTTCACATAGTCTCTCATCGGATGGTCGCCTGCGTGGTGGTAGCATGTCTGCCTCACGTTCAACAGGTCCCGAGTTCGAATCTCGATCAGGGTGAGTTATCTCGATAAGGTTTTCCGGGGTATTTCCTTAACCGAGGAATCTGCACAGAACGTTTATTAATGTTCAAACAAAACTAAGGTTGCTAAGAAAATGAGTTATCACACTTAAAAAAATGATCCCGAGTTGAAACTTGGTCAGAGTGAGTATTTACGGTATATACCGGGGTTTTTCCTTATCCTGAAAGACGAATGTTGGGCAACTCTAAGCTCCATGGACCCCGGACGCATTGAGCATCATTTCACCCATTTCATTTATCTTCCGACATGACTAAATGTTGGAGGACGTAAATTACAAAATCGGATGGTCTCTTTCAGGGTAGAAGTTTTGGCGGGCGTCTCGGGGGTGCATGGCAGGATGATATGCTCTGAGGAAAACTACTTCCTCCTCCAGAAGGACGGTTGCTGGTCTCCGCTCCTCTGCTGGGACCATTTCGTCACCACCAGCCTGGAACCTTTGGGGCTCGGCTGCTGGGTTCCGTGCCGTCTCGCAGTATTGGAGCATGTCCTTTGTCCTGACCTCTCGGGGGAAGTCTCTATCCAAGCAAACTGTAGGAACCCTGCCCTCTGTACTGTCGTGGCGCCTTGGGTCGGCCAACTTCTGTCTCCTTAGCCTCATCCTTCCTCCCGGGGGTGCCCCACTTGGGGGCACAGGAGCAATGGGCAGAGCATGGTGGCCTGCGTAACGAATCCCCTCCGTAATAAGTCCTCACTCCCACTGCCGGGAATCGCATCCGGGACTCCTAGCACGGAAGGCAGGTGCTCTACCGACCGAGTTACGGGGCCAGAGTGCTTTGCATGGTGTGCTTTGTGGTGAAATGCATCTTTAATTAAAACAGATTAAAACTCTCTAATCTCCTTTCCTGGATATATATTAAATTCTTTGCATATTTTCATTTATGTCAAAGCTTTTATTGAGACTTGCATATTTTATGAGTTCATAAAATCTGCTAGTCCATGATGTGGCCTTGTCGTTTTCCAAATACTTCTTCTGCATGTCCAGTTTATTAAAGGAAGTTAGTCTTACTGCGGGTGTATTCAAATATAGAACGTATCAGTACATAAACAAAAACAAAAGACACGCGGTATACGCAAGCTTGAACTTTCGAGCTGCAACGCCTTGTGCCGCATTTAAGTATCCGGAAGAGAGCACGATGCACTAGTGACATTTCACTGAGCCAAACGTTGACTGCAGAAACCGGAAGTTTAATAAAACCGGCACGTCATACATGAATCTGCTCAAGATGAAGCAACAAGAATGTTTGTTTTACTCTAGTTTAAACTGACCTCTCGTTTTAGCATAGGACAAATTTCTGCAATCGCAGAAAACAATACAGCATCTGTATGTTACATTGTCTCCTCGAAAGTAATGACCTCTCGTTTTATAGAGAAGCTGACTGTTGCCTTGGCAAGGTAGCTGATGCATTCCAACATCAATATGATATAAGCACTTTAATAATGTTGCTAACGGCGCGATTATCAGACAAGGTTACCGTTCACTCTCGTTATCCACGTCTCGTTTTTGTTCAAAATCGTTCTGTGTTATTGTGCCAATTAATGAGTTTTGTGTTCTAGTGGGTTTGAGCTTACTATTAAAGTATTTAAGTAATGTATACTCTGATTTATTCAGTTTTTAAAATATCATGTCGCTGATGTTCACTGTCGCTTAATAATCTAGTTCAAATTACCCTGAGATATTACTGAACTGTCCTGCCGTGTAAATGTGATGCATTTATCACGAAAATGACAAGAAACGTAGGAGCAAATGAAGAAAAGTAAGAAAGAGAAGGAAAGGAAAGAAAAGAGAGAAATATAATCTGTTGAAAAAAGAGAAAGAAACTAGCTCCATTATTCACTGATTCTTTATTTAGTTTTAACCTTTACTTCCCTTTCTCGGCGTAATGAAAAACGACGTGGCCTCTTCTTCCGTAGGGCCGCGCCGTGGCTCAGTGGTTAGACCGCTTGGCTCTCACTAAGGCGGCCCGGGTTCGATCCCAGGCGACCGCAAAGTGAGATTTGTGGTGCAAAACACGGCGCTGGGGCGGGTTTTCTCCGGGATCTCCGGTTTTCCCCGCCATCTCATTCCACCGCTGCTCCATCTTCATCTCATGTATCAACAGTGTCATCGCCTGCGGTGCCGTATGTAGTAAAAGCGGGTGTTAAACACTGCACATTTCATTTTCTTCTTCCGTATGGTCCACTTACTGGGGAGTGGAACACAATATTTCTCCCACCCCTTGCACTAAGAACACTCTCTCTCATCACATTTTTAGCAAACTCGCTTGGACAGATGTGCTTGTCGTCGCTGCAGAAACCGCTTTGCTAGCTCACTGATCTGCTCATTAACTCACCCACTTCACCAGAGCGCTCACTTTTATAGCAACATGACTTTTCATAGAGCTCCAGAGCGAAAGAAGGCGGAACTTCTACAAAATCTGGTAATTTGGCGATTGCATTATCGTGTTTACGATAGAGGAGCGCGCGGTTTATCTCTTTACCTTTCCGACTGCCCAGAGGCGAGCTCGTCATAACCTTGGCCCATAGTCACTGCGTTACAATATTAGTATAAATATAAAATGACATGGAATTTGTAATAGGTCATCATGGTATCTGGTTCCTAAAATCAGGATGTGTACTGCAAATACTTACAGTTATTCAGCTATTTCAAAACCATTTTTAGATTCATTGCAGTAAGGATTTACTTTATAATTATGCAGATAAAAGTACACAAACCTGCAAGATAAAATAAAGTAGAATGGGAGAGTACGTCATTCAGATAACTGTTTACAAAAATGTTATTGACCTAAATATTTCATACAAAGATCATTTACTAATTGGTTACCAAAAATAAGTCATATGGATATTTAATTTAACACACATGGAGTGAAATGGATCTGCATTAGGGAGCTCCCGCACTCTAATTCTGCCAGGCTGCCCACCCTGACTTATTGCAAGTTTTCTCAGATCGATATTGCTTCAGTATTGAGAGTTGTTACTCTCAAAAATTTTAGAAACCCTGCTAACATGCATCATCTTCTGAGTATTGTCGTCCTTCATCCTTTCCTACCAGGGGTGGCATAAGATACAAAGGCCTTCTGAACTGATCTAAGTGCAGTGCTGAGATTCAATGGCTGGGGTTGCCCTGCGTCTGACAGAAATGAAATTAGCCTAAAATGTCCCGTGAAGGGCAAAGGCCTATCCTGCTTTAATGCAAAAATATACATCGTGTTTGTGTATGTATGTGGGAAAATTTACCTCTATCGTTATTAACCACCCAGAGAAACTCATATTGTTTAAACGACCTAGACGAAGCTTTGGATTGTGCGGCTTAGAGCCCAATAAAGGTTATAATCTGCTTGTAACTAAAAATGTATTACTCTTGTCTTATATTTGAGCCTTCAAAGAAAACATACATTTTTTGAACAATCTGGAAGAAACTAAGCACATGCTTAAGGAACAGATAATACGTAAAAAAGTTTACTCAAAGATTTCAACGCCAATTTACGCTTACATTCATTCATTAAAACACAAATCTAAATGTATTGAAAAATCTAGAAAATTCTTGACAGTTTACCTAATTGAAAGAAAAGAGGATAGACTCTAATGTGTAAATTTACAAACTACCTTAAAAACTTAAACACTTAGTTGCAAATCCAGAACAACAAATCCAGAACTTTTACCCATTCTGGATGAAATTTTAATATTGATTTGAATGAGTAGAGCTAGACTGAAAAATTCAATGCTATAAGCGTGATTTGAACCATGAATCTCCTGGTCTCCATGCGGTTGCTCTAAACCAGAAGATCCGTGGTTCAAATCCCAGCTATAGCATTGAATTTTTCAGTCTGACTCTATTCATTGAAATCTTAGCCTACACACGGCTAGTATGGAAGAAATGATTGTTTCCATTGTACCGAATTGTTTTTAGTTCGTCACACGTATTTCTTTTCGCAAGTGCTGTCGGTTGTATTTTCAATAATAGTTTCCTGGTGCACCCACCAGAGTCATTGCGGAACTGTCCCTGCTTTCGCTTATTTGTGAGTTGGGGTAGTGCTACTTTACCACCTGGAGTGTATTCCTGCTTCTTTATACAAGGTTTTATTTATAGTCGCCTTACTACAAGGTCTTTTAGCGACTTTTATATTTATAGTGTGAGTTTTTACAGTATAAACTTAAGAAATAGTACAACAATAATTACAGCAGAATTAACAATAAGAATGAAACAACAGAAGATTTTAAATGAAGGAACAATGAACTTAATAGCTGAATCACAGTTACAGAAGAATTTATAGTAATAGGAATATACCAAAATAAGATTTACAGAGTATGAAAAACACAATACACACAATAATACAACAATAATTACAGCAGATTTAATAACAACCATGAAACAGGATAAGATTTAAGTAAAATGGAGGCAAAGCACAGTATCACAACCATAGTTACAGCAGAATTAGTAACAAAATTGCCATTAGGTGTATTTCTTACGTTAGGAGTAATAAGTTATGATTCATATTAATATTAGAATTCTTTATTACAATAGTTTATATAAAAAGTATCGTTTAAAAGCTGTAGTATCCTTGGCACCATGCAGGTTTCATTGAGAGCTGTAGGATCTCCCGGAATTTGGTTCTTCTGTCTCCCTCTGTGGTACACAGGGTAGCTTGAGATGATGTGGATGATTGTTAATCTTATTTGGCATCTATCACAGTTCGGAGGAGTTCTTTGGAGAGCTGTGTGTAAGTTTGCTGCGTCCAATTCTACTCCTGGTGACAGCGATCTGATCCTGACGTTTTAGATCTTTAAGAGAGATTTTTCTTTCAGTGTTGGATAAGATCTTGAATTATGTTGCGCGTATTATGACAAGCACAGTTTACTCGTGGATCAGTCTGCACACATCTATCTTATGCATATAATGTAACTCGTTTGTCCTTTACATTTCTGATAGTGCTTTTATTTGCTCCTGCTTTCTTGTGTAAGTCCTCTTTATGGGTTTTATGAGCCGGAAGATTCAAAGTAATTAATACTTTAAATTGTAGATGCGTAGTGATGGGCTTCTGAATCGAGTAATATGCTGACATTCTAATATTTTATATCCGTCTTAAATGTGTCTTGAGGTCAGAATTGCAATTATACCTGCAGAATAGAAATGAAACCTTATATATTAATAAAATGCATAACGATAGAATTTGTAAAGCCAATTTTATGTATTTATTTAATGCATTGGATTTATTTGGGAGTTATTCCTGACAGCTTCTGAATGAATAAAAGTCCCTCCCTTAAGTAGCCAAAAGTATAGGAAAATTATATGCTATTCTGTAATCTTACATACCTGACAATAAGTACATTAGTAAAATGGAGTAAAATAATTTACTGCACATGCCCACTATTGCATTCCTTCCTAAAGTCTATACAAATAGGTATACTTATACCTAGTTAAGGCATATATCCATGACTATGGAAGTCTTTGTAAAAGACTCAAGTGTGCTTTTTAATTTTAACGAATTAATCATTTACCTCAAGCAGAAAGGTTAATTATTAAATCCGCATAAACACAGCTCATGTACTGTAAATATTACCTTGCAACACACATATGATAGCTATTGTATCCAGTTTTAGTTTGAAACTATTAAGATACCACCATTCAATCGACGTTTATATAAGTTTACAAGCATGGATATAACGTTATAATTTGAATGCTCTTTAAATATGTTAGCTGTTTTTGTTGATGATTCTTAATGTTTCTTGAGTTTAATGAGTTAGATAGCTCCAATGTAATGTGTGAGTTTGTACTCTGAGATATCAGATTCGATTCTCCTTATGCGACTGATCTGAAGGCCACTGCTTATTAAAGTATTAGACTATTTATTGTATTACCTATTGCCTTTTTTCTACAAGGGAATAGATAGCAAAACTTCTTCTACAAAGTCTATCTTGACTTACATGAACAGATAGAAGAACAGACGTTTGTAAGAACAGTTGGTAGATGAGTAGTTAAGTAGAGAAGGACAAGTGAGTGTAACACAATAGTTTTCTTCTATAATCTATACTTAGACTCCACTAAGGTGTTCTCATAAAACTTCCTGTTCATTATTGGCAAAAAACTGAGTTATTATTTACCTATGGACGCCCTTTAATTGCTGTGGTAGTTAGTGCTCACTCTAATTTGTGCGTGAAGGACCAGAGACCTCTTTGACAAGCTTGAGATTCTTTTTACGTGTCGTAAAGCTACGTCCAGCTTTATTTCCCTTCCGAGCAAGCTATGCTAAATATTTTTAGGCGCCAACTCAATTTCCCTTCGGCCGATTTTGAATCCGTAATTCCAGAACCAGGAGCTTTTACGGAAGAGGACTCACTATTGGCGGTTGGTACAGGTACAGAGAGCTGATGGTCTGCTAATCAAAATATAAAAGATGTGGCACAAAAAACAACGTCGCATAATACGAAATGAAACAGATATCATAACTGAAGTACAAAAAACTTATATTGTTTTCTCATTGCAATTATCTTATAACTGTTCTTCGGTGATTGAACGGATGTTGACGAGTGCTCGTTGGGATAAGTTTTATTGATCGAAGATTTGTCAGAATTGGGGTATTATTAAAGATTGCTTAAACCTAAAATGATTTCCATAGCTCCCTTCAGGGATTAAAGGGCGCATTGCCTCTGGTTTCATAACAGTTAAACTTTTTTTTTTGAAATACAGATATAGGATGCTTCTACGACCATTATAAGGAATTTCAGTTTTGAAAGGTTCGCTTTTTCCCCCCCATATTTAAATTCCAGCTTTTGAGAATGATTCTACAAACAATTTCGATACAGTCACAAAACTTTCTCTTCACTTAGCCACTGTACGGATATCACTTTATTACTGTTTTAATAAAAACAATCGGTCTGTTCTACTTTGACAATAAATAAGAAATGCTTGTTAAAAATATTTCAAATAAAATTTATTAGTTTATTTCCATTTATTTTCTTTTACTTAAATGCAAGATAGGAAAAGGACACTTGGCCTTTTCAAGTCAGCTTTTATTTATAAGCTTATTTAGAAGAAATTAAAAAAAATCACACAAGTTCTTTGAGTGGCCTTTATGGATTCTAATTATTACCGAATTACAAGAAAAAGATAAACTTTAAGAGCTTCTACAGTATATTTACAATAATTTTAAGATGTACATTTTCTGTGCAAGCGAATACATACTATGGGAATTTATCAAAATCATTATAGAG
Source organism: Mantis religiosa (assembly GCA_030765055.1). Classification (NCBI taxonomy): domain Eukaryota; kingdom Metazoa; phylum Arthropoda; class Insecta; order Mantodea; family Mantidae; genus Mantis; species Mantis religiosa. The sequence goes on along the minus strand of CM060953.1, from coordinate 59,327,044 downwards.
GTTCTTTGAAGAATAAAACAGGATATGTGACATTTTTAGCTTAAACGGTATTTAGGTGAGAAAATTTTAAGTTTCGCATTGCATCCATGATTTAAATTTGTAATGTTTATATATCAGACTTGCAGTACTGTCCTTTTCGGTGTCTACTTTATAGTTTATATGCAATACTTTGTCTACTTAGTTTAGGTCATTTGTAGAGAAAGCATAAATGCTATAGTGGATGAAAAATGGCTATGATGTTGTCCAGAAATTTATTTCATGCAGAATCTGAGATAATATATTATATCTGTTCCTGCAAACAGCACAAAATGTTAACAACAATGAATGATTTCGCCACATCATAAAATGATGTCAAGGAGTTATTACTTGCGTAATTTTATTCAGAAGATGAAGCAGAGTAAAAGAGCTAGACTCTATTCTGCATTAGCACAATGACTAGAAACTTCCTATTCTAAAGAAGTATGTTTTGCTCCTTCGGAAGGTCGAGGGCGAAATGATGCTGTCACAGGGATGACTTATTCACAAGGTCAAGAGTTTTAAATAAACACTTCAGAAACAAGTTTTGGCCTTCGATGGACAGATCTGTCATTTAATACCATTGTTGTACTATGGTCAAATGATAAGACCTTGTCTTTTTTTCTTTATTTTTCCCCTCGGAGTTGTCTCCAAGGTTATTTACTACTTTAAAAATATTAGTGATGTGCTGATATACATTGTTACAATGTAAGAGAATGTTTCACTTCACCATGACTTGAACATTATGTTAGTTATGTTTATATTATTTTTGTGAACTCTAGACACAAAATGGCATTGAAACATTTGGGTTAAACATTGTCCCATCCTCTAACTTTACTGTCAACTTCTTGTCGTGTCATTTGGATGCATTCAATTTAAGTTTGAATAAATTTGCTCAATTTAACAATTATTCGGATGGAATGGATTTCAAGGCTACTTGTTTATTCTAATGCATCTTTTTCATCGGTAATCAAGCATGATTTTTGTCACTCAAATTGGAATATTGTGTACAACTTTTTATTTACTTTGCTTAAAAAGCATCGAATTGTAATGCTGATAATACTATGAAGAGCAGTAGAGCATCTAATTAAAAAGTCTGCTAAGTCTGATAACATTTCTAAATATAGCTTCCACTCTGTTTTCAGAAATGGAATTCCTTAGAGGATTTAAGAACTGCAAATAATTGAATCCCATGCCATTTTAAGATGGTAGAAAAGTAAAGTAAATTTTATATGTAGAAATTTGTTTTAATGCTCTCAGCTCTGGGAGAATTGTCAACACCGAGAATTGTTGACAGCTAACAGTCTTAAATGTCCATTTTCTTTGATACGACTGTAGACACTGAAGCTTATATAGGTATCTTCAAGACATTTGTGGAGCAGCTGGATGGTATCGAATTGAGAGGTTATTTCCAGCAAGACGGAGTAACGTGCCATACATCTGATGACACCATGGAACTTGTAACCAGTTTCTTCCATAATCGAATAATCTCAAAAGGTCTGTGGCTTCCCAGATCCCCTGACCTAACCTCACCGGATATTTTCTTGTGAGGGTATCTGAAAATATAGTGTACAAGAATAGGCCATGGATAATTGATGTTCTGAAGGAATCCATTTGAACCAAAATAAGTAACATTAGCGAGGATACTCTCTGTGAAACTTCAGAGTATATGGTGAGACGAGTGCAGACATGTATAGATGCTGGTGGAGGACATTTCCAACATTTTCTTTGATGTAAATAGTGTATTGTAATCTCCCAATTGTGTAATATATTCCCCCAAAGTTGCACGTGTGTCCTATTATTGGTTCAAACGTTATGGCCAATTGAAGTGGTTCAGGTTTATATGGATCACACTATAGTAATTATAGTGGTGTTAGTAATTTTAGCGGTAGTAAAAGTAAGTATGATAGCAGTAGCAGAAGACACTTAAGATTTGTTTTTAAAGTTTTTCTAGATGCTTATATAAAGAAATGCAGGTTTGTACAAGAAAACAATTTACAGTAGATACTTCTTCTTTTCAGGGAGGTAAGAGATATTGAAAGTTTGAAAAGTGTAATAAAGTTTCCTTTTTGAATACTTTAAAGAAGTAAATTTGGTTAGTATTTTAAAATTTTTAAGTTAGGCTAACAAAGAACGATTTCCGTAACAGTTAAGATGGTATTTTAAAACTTTGTTACAAATAGTTGAACAGCTAGTGGTATAATCAGACAGAGTGACATTGTGTCAGAAGTGAAAACACATAAACTTTTGGGTATTGTGTTAGATAATCGACTAACTTGGGCTGATCATATTGAAAACATATGCGGAAAAAATTAGTAAATCATTATATCTCTTAAGATATTTTAGCAAGTACAACAATATAAATATCCTAAAATTAATATACTATGGATGTATTTATCCATATCTAATCTATGGAATAGAAATATGGGATTCAGCAACCAAAATACACATGGATAAACTGCTTATTTACCAATGTATAATCTAAAAGCAAGAGAATCTTGCAGTGATACCTTTATAAATAAAAAAATAGTCACCATCTACTCTCTGTATGCTTATACAGCTATAATGTTTATTGTGGACAAGTGTAATCCAGTTAAACCAGTCAGGTACATGAACATAACACCAGAACCAATATGAATTACTATAGAGATAGTGTAATTAAAACTGTCTCTCAAAAGGATGTACATATACTAGGAATTAAACTTTACAATAAACTGCCATCTGATATTAAATCAATAGCTAGCATCTCAAAAAAGCAGTTTAAATGGAAGTTAAAGGCTTTCCTCATAAATAAATGTTTATATAACTTGAATTATGACATTGCAGCTTTAATTATACTTGAAAGTGATAAATTCATTAAGCTGATTAAGGGATCATGTGTAGAATTAGTTTATAATGCTGTAATTGACTATGTAAATTAGTTTCTGTAAATTAGATTCTGTTGTAGAATTGACTATGTACAATTAGTATTAATGACGAAAAATTGACTGTGTCAGAAACAACAATCTATTGACAATATTTATTTGCTTTTTCTACTTTAGACTTTTGTTGGATCCTGTATCTGTTACAGTTTTTAGTCTTATGTAACTTTTTATATTTATCTTTGTATCTTGAACTGACGTGTCATATAACATATGTATTATGTTCCAAAGGATGAAATAAATACAATACAATACAATGATCTGAAGTGAACACAGCGTCGTCAACAGTTTTTCAGGTGTTCAGTCTGTAGTTGCTATTGTCCTCATAGTTCACGGATGTCAGTTTGGGTTAAAGTGCAGAGTGACAGAAAAAGTGAATGGAAGCTAACACGAACGGTAACGTGGGATTTGAGGTCCCTGGTCCGTGCCCGTCGGTCCAGCTACTCTGGGTTTTTCATGATTTCCCTGGGTCGGCTGGCTTTTTCTTGTACTAGTATTTCTTGTCTATTTTCAGATTCACATCATTTCCATACATCGGTATCATTTAGTTATTTTAAGGTTGTAGAATTATGAAACAGTGACTTGTACTTTTGTGATACGGTAGATTTTGTGCTGCATAGAGATTTCTTCCTTCTCGGCGCTTGGCTAGCGCCTTTCTTTTTAAAGGATCGCTTAACTCAGGACTTTCAGATTAAAGAAGTCAGAAGGAAGTTAGAATTGATGTGATTGTGGAATTGTTAGGGACCCCGTTTTTGTTAGAATGCTTTATATCCGGATATGGCCGCCCTTCTGATTTCTCTTCATCCATTCCTCTCAGGGATCATATTGGACAAAAAGGGTCTCAATAGCTTACGCGGTTGTTGAGTCCCGTCTGCTTATTCCCAGTCCTTAGCATTCAGAACTGTGGGGATAAGATTGGAGCTCGTTGGTTGTATTTTAGGAAGGGTATAGTATAATCTTGTTCTCATATGGGTTCAAATAACTATAATGCAGAAAAGAAAATATACCTACTATATGCGCTCCGTAAGCTATCTTCAAATACATTGAAGATCTATCGGTAGAGGACAGCATATAGCTTTGGTTTTATAATGAACAGCTGCCAACTCTGAATGAAAAAAACAGCGTGAGGAAGGCTTTCCTTTATATATCGAGATAGAGGAGTCCATATTTTTGGAAACCTATTTGCGCTCCAAAGTGCAGTTCAGGTTTGAGGATCCTAAGTTGCTAACTAACCAGGCATTGAGGGCTCTAAGCCGCATAATGTAGTCTTAGGATTGTGAATATAAACTCCAGGATTATATTGAAGTTACTTGGTTTCAAGTAAGCAGGAAAATATAAATTGGTAACGGCGTCTCTGTAAGAGGTACAAATATGAAGAATATAGCTCACTATTGACATTTAGGAATTTATTTTTCTATACAAGAAAGTGGCTTGAAACGGGAAGTTGTTAGCAATTTACTGCATAATTGGTCACTTTCATCTATTTTTCAATTCTGTAATATTAAACCTTTATCATACTTAATGAATTTTACATTTCAAAAGAGGACCTCTCACTAAGGAGTGAGAATTTCACTCATGTGTTGAACAACACATCTAACATACCTAATGCTGATGTATCTGCAGCTTAGCGACCATTGTATTTGTCTGTTGTCTGAAGATGAGTGGTCAGATATGTTGACCCAAGAGTGGTTCCAGTTTGTTACTGACACCGTGATTTCTCCAATGAGGCTAAAGAAGTGGTATTCATTGCCTTTTGTTTGAAGCTTTCTTGCTGTGACAGTACAGTTTCGTGCTGTAAGGAGAAGAAGGTGCACCATCACAAAGGAAAAATAAAACATCATACTTAAGAGATTCAAAGTTACTTCTGAGCCTTAGTGGTTAATACTATGCAACCATGAGCCTAATGAACTCGTACTGTAATGTAATAGTCGAATTATTTATCACTTTGTAAGTTATTTAAAATAATGCTATCTCTATAAATGTTTTATATTCAATGTTTACTATTTAAATATTATAAATTTCAGAGAGCAGTTCCATAGTTACAATTTATGCTATAGATGAAAAATAGATAGACTTTGATATTATTTTGGATTTATCATGATATATAAAACATAAATATTAGTTTTTAAATCAAATTTCATGCAATATTTATATTCTGATTACATTAATATTGAATAGAAATGCAGGAAATCGTATACGTTGCTGTTCCTGCATAACAATATACGTTTGGACGTAAATTAAATCGCTTAGTGCGAGATTAAACTTACATGTCATCAGTATTAAAACCTACTCATTTCATAACACATTATAGAATCAAAACTTGCTTTAAAACCAAAGAGGACTTAAGAAGTTGATTTTATCATCATAAAATTTCATTGCTACTTTCAATAGTTTAGCAGAAAACGGCTGATTTATATAGGAAAGGATATTCACACAGAAATCAACTTATGATTAATATACGTCATCATCTATACTACTAACATAATTTCCACAAAAGCTGTTCAAAGAAAAAGAGGAGAAAGAAAATTTGTATGCGATTTGAAAAGAAATAATCGACATGGGTTCAAAATACAAAAATTGCCATCTTGAACAGTAGTAGCAATTTGTAGACCAAAATTTCCCTTATAAATTGGGATAAAGTTGATCTCTGTACCCTTCTGAGGAATTATCGGAGAGGATGAGATCGGCGACTATCATCTTCTCGATTGCAGTTTCCGATCGATTCAAGGAATCCGAACCTAAATCATTAGTTGGAAAGCTGTCCTCCTCCATAGATGATGTCGATAACGAAGATACTGTCGTCACTGCCAAAATGACTGAAAAAAAGGGCAGGTCAAACCTCCTGAAAATTCTAGCGCAGCCCACAAAAAAGGGGCAAATTAATTCGACCACCGCTGGGTAGGTAGTTCGATTTTCGTGGTAAGTTACAGAATTTAAAACATTTTATGCCCTTTGGCGTTTATTAATTGTTATGTATAGTTTTTCATTGTGTTTCTTTTGTTATTTACATCTTCCAACGTTAAGTAATATCGGGCGATCATTGTTACCAACGCACCCCATATGGCAATTATTTTTTATTTTTTTTTTTCTTCTTCTTCTTCTTCTTCTTCTTCTTCTTCTTCTAATTTTGCATATTTGTTTTATTGTCACTTTGCTTTTGTAATTTTTAGTCAAATTTATCTCTCGCTATTGCTAAGATGTTTTTTGAAAGGGCGTCGATGACCTCGTAGTTGAGCGCCCATATATATTATGGTCATCTTATCATCATCTCTGTACCCTTGAGTATTTTATTTTATCTGTAAAGTGGTGCGTAATTCACAGTACTAAATAGTAGATTAATTATTTTTAAAATAGGTTTGAATAAAAGGTATTGTACCTAAAATGATAAAATGTAATCAAATTAAAGGGAAAACTACAAATTTAGTGCGCTATAAAGGCTAAAAATAATTTTTTGAATAATTTCCGCTACTCAATCTCTCCCTAAAGTCTTTTATGACGCTTGTTTGGATTCAGTACAACTTTGATGTCTTTATTGATTTTTTAATCGGCGAAATGCCTACTTCTAGCTTAGTAAAAAGTATGCTTTAGTATATTGAGGACCCAATCCTGGAACAGTAATGTACGGTACAAGAAATTTACCCATTTCCACATCTGCCACAACAATGGAGGCTAGTTTTTCTAATCTGTGTTTACCTTTACTTTTATGCTGATCATCATTTCGCAGCGAACATAAAAATACGAGTAATTAGACCTTTACTATGTGTTAGCTGTACTGGTAGCAATATAATCAATTTAAAGTTGTTATTTAAGAGTTAAACATTAGTGTTATTAATAATTCACAAGCTTTCACCATTGGCCTTGGTGTTTTAGACTATGTGTGCGAGGTCTCAAACACAAATTTGACACGTGAAGTTTGATTAACGGCTGATTTTGCTCAGAACTGTTACGCAGCATTCAGTGACAAGTTTTAGTCATGCAGTGATTTGTCATTTGTGCTGATTGAATGCAAATAAGTAAAGTTTTATTGCGAATATGGTATTTAATTTATTCTAAAATAATTACTTTCCATTCCATAAGTGAGAAAATATTTATCAAGGCGGTATTTTAAAAGTAATGAGCTTTGCCTTTTTTACAGAAAATGCTCCATCAAAAAAGGCCAATGATATCCTTACTTTCACATGGAAAGTAACACTATCACATAGCAATGGCGCAGTTATCAGGATTTTCAGTTACCTGTCTAATAATACTGGGCTCAAATAAATGGAGTGAACGAAGTTTAAATATAGGGTATTGGAAAAGCTTGCAACAGTTTAAAAGAAAGTCATAGCTCAGGAAGTATTTGGGAGTAGATTTTGTTACACTCACTAGCTCAAAAAGTTTTTTCTTATCTTAGACATTTCTATGTCGCTGCGTTGTTTGTTCTGCAGAAATGCAAAAAGCTTGATTTCGACCCAATAGGGCTCTATTATTTCAGGAGTTGCATATGAGATGCCGTGCCTTAAATGTTGCAGATTTATGATAGCATTACTGTACACAATGTTTAGTTTACATACCACCATAAAAAATCCAGAGGTGTCAAGTAGGGGTTTCTAGAGGCCATTGAATAGGACCGACCCTACCAATCCTCTGATCAAAAGGTGCTGTGAGCGCTTCCTATCGAGACTTGTTCTGCGCATCAGCTGAATGACATGGACGAAGTGCAGTAACATTAAAAAAAACTTAATGATTTCCCAATTAGATTTCATGCAAAATTATTAATGTATCTCAATTAGAACCGGAGATATAATTTTGTGAAATTGCTGTAACCTTTTTCGATGACCTTTTATATGTTACCGAGAGGTTTACATGTGGTACGGGATCTAAGGATTGGGATGCAGCAGATAATTCCTGTCCTTTGGAATGAAGCTGAAATTGCAGGTCGTGAAGTCGTCTCTTTCTGAGTTTTATCTCAGGTCTGGCACTCGGAGGTTGCGATACCTCTGGAAGCTCTCCGGAGCTCTAGTCTATGCATGAGAATCTTAATTTATCTTCAGGATGGTCTCGGAAAGGAATATGAACTAAATTGGTGGTCGAAGTTTCAATAAATTTAGTCTCTTTAATTTCAAATTCTTCATACTTTTTACTCTGTTGTGATGTATTTAATTACACAACTAAACTTAAAATTACAATCATTAGATTAATTCACTTAAATACTCGAACTTTCTCAACAAGAGTTTTACAATTTCTCCCTATCAATGCTTTTTACATCAACTTTACATCCTTCCTCTCAACGTTTCGTTATATAGAGATTATATCTTACTCCTAACGCAGTTCGAGACCAAGTCTTTTACCTCCGTCTTCTACGACGTTCCGACACAAAAATGACGCTACTCCTGTCTAACCTAAGTTTATTGATTTTGTTGTTGCCATGGCGATTCAGTAATCTTTCATTGGTTCCCAACATCTTCAGTGATCAACGTTTCTATACTATATTAGGTAATTTACATAATCTTTTCATTACAACTCACATTTAAATAACTTAACACTCAAATAACATTTCTTCATAATTTTAGACTTCTAATATCGTAATTAAATACATTAACCATTACCCACTCAATCACAGGTTTACCTCTTTTTAACAGATTTTTCATTATTTCCGTTTATTTTCTTATCTGTTTTCCTAGTTTTACAAATATTCACTACACACATAAACACCCATGCCCAAAGCAGGACTCGAACCCGCGATCCTCTACGCGGCGGAACACTAGAGACATACGCTTTAGCGATCATGGCTACGAGGACCGGCAAACTTCAATTGTTTCTTAATTCGTTCGCTTTCTACCAAAGCTTTTAACAGTTTCTGATGAATTATTTTCTTAATACATTTAAACTAATATTGAAATATTAACAATGCTTAGGGGTTTTGAATTAAAATAATGGCCTCACAGGGATTGTTTCATAACATGGCCATGATTACTTACTAGTAGCAGTAATTTAGGGAAAATGTATCAATGGCGTAGTAGCTCTTTATTGTTTTAGGTTTATTGTAAACATTCATGAAATCACAGACACAATGTCCTATATCAAAGTGCTCTCCTAATAATACTTGTAACTCCTGACATTTTTATTTCGTTGAATTCTGTAACATGATGTGTATTTTAAACACAAATTGGCTCGCATTTAGTTCGTGGTTTATTTTATGTAGAAACAAAAGTGCCATATGTCTGCAGGTAAGATCAAAATGCTGGTCCTGTGGTTCAGTTTAAAAGGAGATTGAAACAAATGGGAATAATATAACTATAGTACTAACGCTTTCTTTTTCCTTTTTAAATACATAGTGAAAACTTGGCTGTACCACTTTGTGTTTCACGATAACAGAAAAACAACGAGGAGTTTCTGTCTCATCAAAAGAAACTTTACTGAAAGTGACGGAAAACAAAGTTTACAGTCATCAGCTTATAGCAAAACCTATACGAGATTTGGTTTACATTTGGAGAAACCAGTCGTGGTCACAATATATCCATAGAATACAGCAGCCTATTCAGTGCTGTTTTTTCAACAGAAATTCGAATCTCGGTTAAATGAATTACTGGATAAGGGTTTCCTTTATGCTGTAAAGGTAACAAAGTAACTATGAGCTTCAGGGACCACGTACTCATTTGAGCACCAACATATCAATTTTATTTTTATTAATATTCTGATATAACCCACTAACTTGAAGTAGTAAATACAGTTTTGTATCTCTGACATTACAAATGATAAGTTCATTCTAAACTATTAATTTATACAAAATATGATTTTATAAGTTAATGAATTCAAAGGAAACCAATGTTAATTAATTGTATATAGCAAGTATTGTAAATATAATGGGATATGGTATAGTTCATCAATGAGTATTTTGGTTTATGAGCTGTAGTTAAAATTAGTAATTCCTATAGCGAGAGGCAAGAGTCTTGGTTTTAGCAATTTTGCTTTCGCGAATTTTCGCGAATGTTTCCTTTTTTAGAGAATATTTTTTTCAGTGATAAATGAGAAAATGTCTATAATTTTTAGTCTGCATAAATATATATACGAATTGCATAAATATAACTTTAGTTTAACATTCATATCTTCATAGCAAGAAGCTAGAAGTCGTGAAAAAATGTTTACAAATTTAACACTTAACAAAGCCAATAAAGTGACATCAACATGCACACTGAAATAACAGTTAAGCGGTGCAACAATAAACTGACACCATAGCACCCGGCTGGTCCTTGGTACTGAGGACTGTTTGACGTATGCTAACTAGAAAAGCTACTATTATACTGACTAAAGGTACTGAGAATATTGAACTTCTTTGAAGCTGCTCTCATAATTACATTAACATGAAAATATTGTTCCTCAGGGCTTTTGAATGTGTTCCGAAATGCCCGAAAGTTAAAAAATGAATACAAACAATATCTCACTGAAAACCACCCGAATTTAGAAGCCGAAACTGTTCCCACTGAGCTGGTCTAGCTGGTTTAATTCAGTAGTTTACATTGCCAGCTACTATGATGCAATTGTCGATTTCTTTTCTAAAATAGAAAAACGTTTCAGTTCCTGCGCAAGATTTGATAAATGATAAAATGCGATGCCAAGTGGTGCAAAATTGTAAAGGTACAGGCAACATTTATTTCTGAAAATTGCAGATTGATAACAGCTCCAATTTTAGAATTTCAATCTAAACAAAAACCTGTGGCTCATCTTTTTTTTTTCTTCCGAATTAACTCGCTGAGGGCTAAATGTGAAATATTAGAGAGTGGTCACTTTGGAAACAGAGTAAGTGCACTTGTAGATCATATAATGGATCCTAGTGTTAGAGAAGCAGTAGAAGGGAATCTAAAAGTTTACTGCCGTATGACTTTGTCTAATTTGAACTTCATTATGGCAAAAGAAACTGATGATGTAATAACCATAAAAGCTTTAGATCATTTGTTTGAGCCTTCTAGGCTAGTTACTAAATCAAGTATAGGTGATTTAAATCATGTAATGGCAGCATTTAGACAACTAAATGCATTTTAAACCAGTGGTATTACTTGTGATTCTGATTTGCTTCTTTGTTATAAAGAACTTTGTGACATTGTTGAACAGTAAAGCCATAGTGGTAACTATAACAGATTAGATGTAGTAACAGTACTTTTGGTATTGAAGGCAAAAGGTGATTCTTACCGCAATTTCTGTTAAAAGTCCCTTCTATGTCTTTGGTCGCCGATGTCAAATGCTGGAAGGGAGAGATTTTTCTCTACACATAACTTAGGTGTGGTAGACAAAATAACAACTATGGAAAGCGAAAATATCACAACTTGTGTGCTAGAGTTTGGTGATGTCTGATGTGTGACATTTTATTTTATTCATGTTACCTACTATCTGCGGATTTAAAATAAAATATTTTAATTTGGAAAAAAGGGGTTTTAACAGTTGTGCTACTCTAGTTACCTGTTACTTTTCATTTTAGCCATGTCATTACTTATTAATTCTTCCCGAAAATTTGCACGAAATTAATGGGAATTTATGGTAAAAAAACCCACAAAACACCACCAATTAAAATTATTAATGCGAATTTTATAAATAATTGTCACCACAAAATCTTGCCTCTGCCTATATTCTTCAATAATATCAGAAATTAGTGCTGCACTTCTATTTATTGTTTAATATTAAAATTAATGAAGCAGTAAATCCTAGCTTATGTCTTTAATTTTGTAATAAAGGCTGATATGTTTCAGGAAATCAAGCAATCCACCTCCTTGTAGCACTCCATCTTGTTACTAAGCCCGCATTTCAGTTTATCTGGCAATGACTTTTAAAGTCAAAGCTGCTTGAGGAAAGTCAGATTCCGTGACCATCTCAAATTACCCGCATTTTCCAGTGAGAGTGATTCTAGAATGACGTCTTCAAGGTTGCTATAAGAAGACAGCCGATCAACAATACAACCGTTCGCCTTTACAATCACAGTGACTTGTGGGAATCTTTTGAGCGCACTTCCTTTTTGGAAATAAAAAGCATGAGAGAGCAAGTTTGCAGATGTTGGGCTCAGAATTCGTCGAAATTAGCCCCTTCCTGACTTTGTACTTTAAGGATATGATTCATTGGAGAGAAAATACAATGTGGGTTTTACTGTCCGGATACAACAAAGGGCTGGAAAACCCGGATAACTTCTTTACTTTCTCCACTTCCTTGCAATTCCTGCTCCACTCCCTCCACAATCGACATACCTAATGTGACATTCGAATTGAAAGGGCACGTCGAAGTAGCTTAGAGATATTCCGAAAAGCTTAAGCCATTGTAATTTATTTGCAGTGAATGGAATATTTGAGAAATGGCTTCCTTCCTCCAAAGCAATTATCCCCAATTAAGACAAAATATTTACAGAACGACTCCAATATTATGTAATAAAAATTAAATAAGCTTCTTTCCGTCTAGTTCTTGTCTTGTTCATACCGAGTGAGATGGTTTTGAATGAAATATGAAGCTCGTATTCAAGAGGTCCCGGGTTTGATTATCGTCAACCACCAACTCCCTGACCATGGGTTTTTCGTAGTTCTCCGGTCGGTAGGCAAATGCTAGGTTGTTTATCTGTTACCAGGATATCCTTTCCATGTTTTTCTTTCTTACCCCTGCGTTAGGCGTACCCATTTCACTTACGTGTTTAGGTGCTTGGATGACATGTGTCATCTAGGTGTAGTGTAATTTTTAGAGGAGCTTTAATAGTAACTAATAAGCTTTAATTGTAAAAATATTTTACATCCATAATGAACTGTTGATAATAGTAGATTACATTGCATTATAAAATTTTAATAATATATTAATTCAATTGTACATGTCAAAACGCTGAAGGCAACAACTTTTTGAAACTGCATGTGTTAACTTAATCGGTTAGTGCTGGGAACAATTTAAACATACATGATCAGATGATCAGGACAGGTCCATTTTTCAAATTTAGAACGCCATCTCCTTGTGGTCTTGTTCCGGCTTCCCCCACATGGATAACAACGTCCTCTGTCACCTTGGCGTTTCCAGGCAAAACATTTGCACTTCTTCTAGCCCCAGATGGCATTTGGTCCATTGTTGCTCTCCTTGCAATTGGCACCACCATCTTCCAGGCAATACTTTGTAAACCTCCATTTTGTTTATTTGTTCTTCGGGATAGTGGGATTTGTAAATACAAAGTGCATTTACTGAAGCTATGTTGAGGAATCCTAAAACATTGTTATGTTGGCATAGCTGATCTACCAAGTGGACTCCAACTTTAGTAATATAAAATGTCACTAATTTTGGTTCCCTTTTGTTGCGCGTATCTTCATCTACTGCTCTGTCATGGTGCATAGTCAATACAATTATGTATTACTCTTTTATTGTTTTTTGGGCAGTATGATGCCAGAGTTAAGTATTTTTGACATCCAAATAGAGATGATTTCTATTCTCTTTGTTTATTTGGAAAGAAGTTCGCTGGGGTTTCTTTCTTGTTGTTCCTCATGGCTCCAAGGTAAGTAAGTTTCAGGAACATCTCACTTGGTTATGAAGCCTCCCTTTTTTACACATCTCTAATCCGTCCCATGTTTATCTATGCAGCTCCAGTATGGGCTGGCACCAGCAACACTAATCTCCGCCGACTGCAGGTACTAAAAACAGGAAGCTCCGTACAGCTACAAATGCTCCATACTTCGTCAGAAACCAACAACTTCATCACGAGTTTGGTCTTCTACCCGTTCACCAGTACATCCGACTGCTGGCACGATCTTTCTTTTACAATCTCCAGGAAGTCCCTGGAGCTGTTATCTATAACCTCGGCGCTCGCCAACCAACTCACTTCAAGCGCAGACTGCCACAAGATCTCCTCCTGAAGTGACTTCTCCAACACAGATGACCCAGATGAGTCGGACCATCATTAGGCTTATTTACTTATTTACTACTTCAATTGTTATGTGTTCTGTTACTATGTTTCTCTATAACAAACAACTTTAAATCATACTTGCTGATCCATGGATAATAAATTAAAAAAAGTTTCTTCACTGAGCCACTTTTTGGCAAGAGGCACACTCCAAATCCAACTATAACCAGTAATGTTTTTATTTTTCCCACTGATAGGTTCAAATAATTGTAAAACTGTGCCATTTGTTATTTTTTTTTCCTCCGGCACTCATTTCCTTGTCTTCCCGATTCGAGGCGCTGTTTACTCTAGGGATCGCTTCGAATTTCCGCCGCTGCTCTCTTTGAGCGCTGCGATTTCCGAAAGTCTTCCTAGGTGTCCTGGTTTGAATCGGGAGGGGAGTTGGTGCTTGGTGTCGGCATGATTCAGTCAGGGGTAAGTGTTCCAAATTTTGGATTTTTGGTAAACTTTCTTGTGTTTTCATGATCGCTTTTCGTGAGCTTTGACTAGCTTTAATGGGCCATTCCCTTCAGTTCCGGGACCAGAAACTCTACTATCTTTTCCCTTTTCATGTTTCTGGGTTTAAAAACGTGACTGCTAGCTAGCTTGGATCGTTAAATGGGGGACGGAATTTATCTGTCGACTTACCCTAAAGTCATTTATGTATTCAAAGGTTTTGAGATGTTACTCATGTAATTGTTCTACTCAGTTATGCTTTGGTAAATGCTTACTTTGCAGCTACTGGCCAGCATCACCGTTACTTTAAATGTTTTCTGGGACCCTTATTATCCTCATACTTTATTATTATTCTTTCAGGAAAATTGTTCGTGTTAAAGTAATTTTGGCTAAAGATTGTGATGCTCTTTGTTTCCCTGTGAAAGCGAACACATATTGTTATAATTAATATGTTATATTTGTTATAATAAAGGATTGTAATAGTGAATTAAAGCTTTTGAATTGTTTATTGGGGACAACATTGAGTCAGCTTTTTGTATACTGTGTGCCCTAACCTGGACCTCTTAGCTTTACGGTTTGTAGAGCCAAAATTCCTCACTTTAGTTTAGGCTGTTTAGGAAGTGTTTAGGTGTGAAGTGCGCGACTTGCGCCAGCCGGCACAAAACAATTTCTCGAGAACTATTGCTTTGCGGTAGAGATCTTCAGGTTGTATAGCAACTTCAAACGGAAAAATTGTAATAAACAAGTAGGTACTTAGAATGAAATGGTCAACCACACCACAAAATTAGTTCACCACAAACAACATTCGAGAGCAGCTACTCTAGCTAGACTGATTTTAGTTAAAAATTCGTATTAGAGGCACACAGAGCCGCGCATTTACAGAGCTATCCACGTGCATAACCTAGGGCTAATTAAAATATGTGAAGGTATACGTAGAGATTGTACATCGGAGTGGAACTTTGGTACCACCTCCCAGGAGAAATGGAAGAAGTTAAGGAACCAGGCAGATAAATCACAGGGACGCGCGGATGTTCCTAGTATTTCCTAGTGCGTAATTCGGTTTAATATTCGAGCTTCGCGAAGATGACGATGAGTGATCATGTGTCTACTTACCTCGCAACCAGGTACCTCCCAGATATCGTAATCTGAAAGCAACCTTCTGTTCCATGATTCCTGCACTCCTGATATTTAAGAAGAAGTGAAAGAAATTTCTGATAGAAGAAAAACCACCCCAGCATTCATCTAATACCAGGGAAAACCAGGATAACCCAGGTCGCAGTGGATAATCAAAGGGAAGTCAACCCGAAACCCTCAAATACGAGCCTCATTTGGGGCAAATTCCTCGTCCCCTTTTATAAATATATCAACAAGATATCTATATTTTCAGAGCTATTCACTCTAATACTGTTAGTAATAAAGCTATCCTTTATGAGAAGATCTTAGCATTATTCTCTTGTAAATCACACAACAAAGTTGAGCTAAAATGTCGTTACGTCAAAAAAATTATCTAAAGTATGCTGGAAAAAATGAATAATTGATATAGTATGCTATTACATTGATGATATTCTTAGAAGTTAATGTGTTATTTCTTAAATGTGGTTCTGTAAGACTTCCGCGATTTCGATTCCTTGAAGTCCATTAGACAGGTGTAGTCAAGCAAGGCCAGTTGCCCTAGATTTCGAGACGCCAGAGCTCAAAGCTTCTAGTGCACTGGCCTTCGATACCAGTTGGTCGCTAATGTTATGAAATGCGTGTCTACCTGAGCATATGAACCTCTCAGAATCTTTAGCACCATCTCAATTTATAGTGATTTTTCTGTTTATATCCTTAAACTGTGTTCCGAGGCTTCGTTTATCTCAATGTATAAGAATAAGAGGTTGTCAGAAATTCACTTTCGGCAAAAGAAACAAAACTATTTATCATTAACTATGTTTAACAAAAGTTACTATAAAAATTGCTTATTTTATACAAAAAACTTGGTGTGATTATTGTATTCATCTCCAGTTTAACGATTCTTGCAATCTAACAGCAAATAACTTGATATTTTATACGAAAACATAATAAACGACTTTACAGTTTACTGGCTTATTTTAAATTTTAAATCTGTGTGTCATTTTATTCATTTTTCTATGTCACATATACAAGAGACCTAAACATTTATGCTGAGTGGGGACTCAGACATGCCTCTAGAGTCCATAATTTTTGGTTAATGACTATAGCAGCAAAACTAAAACATGACATTATTCTGCGCTTATGCTTTTTATTGTGTATCATCTACTAACTTCTTTTACCAGTGAAACATATCTGAAATGTTGAGTAAAATAAGTAATTAATTAATAACAACATAGAATCAACAGTGAGCAAGGAGTAGTTCAACGTTAGAAGAATTTAATTAATACTAGATAATTTATAGGATTGATATTAAATGCCATCTTCCAAGACCAAGTAATGCAGAAAATATTGTAGGCATCAAATTTAATGTAGAAATAGTTTGTTATTATTTATGCAAATAAATTCAACTAAATATGCAAGCCAAATAGACAATGGTTATTTAAATAATTGAGATGTTGCTAAAAAAGAACAGGATCGATTTGGAATTGATCACTCAACTATACATAATCTGTTAACACTAAAATAAATATTAAAAAAACGAGAGGACAATTTACAAACTCCTAAAGCTTTAATTGAATTAAAAAAGGAGATTCACAATGAATAAACAGGGATTTAAACTGTGCTGAATGAAGTGTATCCAAAAATTGACTCCAAATTTCACTTGCATTTTAGTTCAAATTTAATTTTGTTCTTAATATATGGCAGGCCAGAGAAATTTTGAATTTTATTTTATGATATTTAATATTAATTCACACCGTGTTATTAATGCAAATGTCAAGAACATATACAAACTAAAAAATGTTTTATTTATTATTCTCCAAAAGAAGTAACTCTATTTTCCCAGTAAGGTATGTTAGGGCTCTAGTTACAAAAAACACATAAATACAAATATCAAAATAACTGAACATAATAGCTATAACGTTTTAAAAATTTGGCCAATAAAGTGCTCAAGTGCTCAAGCCCTCCTCGGCAGCGTAGAGGCATGTCTGCCTCACGTTCAAGAGGTCCCGAGTTCGAATCTCGGACAGGGTGAGTTACCTGGATAAGGTTTTTCCCAGGGTTTTCCCTTATCCTAAAAGACGAATGTCGGGTAACTCTAAGCTTCCTGGACTCTGGGCCCATTTGAGCATCATTTCACCCATTCCATTCATCGTCCGATATGACTTAAAAAGTTAAAGGACGTAAATTACAGAGAAAAAAGAAAAAGAAAAAAGAAAAGAAAAAGAAAAGAAAGAAAAAGTGCTCAAAGGCTGAAGTGCAACATTGTTTAAAGAATACATTAATCAACGGTGTTGGAAGATCTGTATTACAATATGAAAGATGTTGAATAAGATTATATCTCTTTTTAGAATGAAGATCACATCTAAATATTAAGTGTTCAATACCTTCATTAATGCTTTCACATTTACATAGGTATCCACCAGGAGTCTATATGGAATGTTTGAAAGTAAGTTTTAAATTTACCATGCCCGCTAGCAAACTGGGTCAAAATAAAATTAGGTGAAAAGTACATGCAGTTTACACGATCATTAACAGTATGAAAAAATAAATTTTGAGTGATTGCCCCTTTTTCGCTGTTTATCCGAGTGCTGTTACACATTTCAAAAATTTCTTTTTGCAATGTCTAGACTCTTTAAAACTGAAATCCTTTTGGGATAATACGTAACGCTTAGCAATTTCATCTGCCCTCTCATTGCCATGTATACCCGTATGGTCTCTAACCTAGGTGATACACACGTGATGGGTGTTTGTTATATCGTTCCTTAATTTGGTAGCAAGTGAATATGTAGTGTATTTATCCCCGGTAACAGTAATAGAAGCCTGGGGATCACAATATACACGCGCTATAGTTATTACTGCGGCACCACTCCACTGCTTGATTCAGTACAAAAAGTTCGGCCTGGAATACAGAGCAATTAGGTGCAAGTCTGTATCCTCTATAAAGCAACTCCACACTCTTTATGTCAAACACCACAAAAGCACATCCCACACAAGCTGGATTCTCTGGATGATCAGTTTTATTTAACTGCTCAATATTTCAGAGAAGACCCCACCTAAGATTAATTTTTAAAAATTGGGAAATCGATTCTGTATGTGAGAGATTATTAAAAACCAATGGCATTACACATACTTTATAAAACTTATAGCTTTTTAAGTTTCGGGAGTTCAATATAAAATAAATAAGTAAACGAATAAATAAATGAACGAATGAATGTGTAAAGTACTAAACTTTCATATAGTAATTTCAAAACAATAATTAAGAAGGTACCACAAAGACTGAGTCAAAATTAATACTGAAGTAAGACAGGGGTGTATATTTCAACTAATCTTTGGCATCAGTAAGTGCTTCAACTATGCAATAAAATTAAATAATTTAAACTTAGGCGTTTTACATATGCTTACAGTACTGTTTTAATTACAGAAACAGAGAAATGAAGTTAAATGTTAAGGTTCCTAAATTACAAAGTTTGTGTGGAATTATTAATGAAATTAAAAAAGAAGAAAATAAGAGCTCAATGTATGTAGAGCTTAATATTTTATGAAACTGTAGATCCTACTTTGTTGAGTTATACGCGCAAGGAACGGCAAGGAAGTTGAAAAATATAACATATATACGAGGATACAGGTTCATTGGATGATAAAATTAGAGAATGTAAAGCAAGATGAGGGTAAAAAAATGGAAAGTTGAAGCCAAACAGACCACCCGAAGCAGCATATGTTTATAAACCAAAGAGCAATGTCAATATATGCAATTTTCTGTTTAAAGTTAGGAATTATTAGTTTAGTCTTTGAAGACATGGATCAGATAAGCGATACAATGGATGACACCTCTTGTGATGTCAGTATTGTGCTGTCAGTCATAGCTTATTCGTCTTCTAGTAGACAGTGTAAGCTGTATCTGCAAAGTTGCAGATTAGAGTACACGCCATTTCAAATTTTGAGGTAATATGGGTACTAATTATTAACATTGCGCAGTCGTCTGAAATAGGGAGGGGGGGCCAAATGAACAAAAATAATATCGTATCCATATTATCAAGGCAGCCGAGAACAATAGATCTCCTTGTAGATCACACATACATAGTAGTCGAACCTCTGGCTAAACTCCAAAACTAGAGGACATGAAGTTTCACCGCGGTTAGTGCTAATGTAGCGAGATAGAAAAAACTTACGATAAGATAGCAGATTACCCACAAGCAAATAATAATATATTTATAATCCGTTTGAGTTTTGTTATATGTTAATGTGATGCAGCCTTAGAAAAAAGGAGCAGCTACTAGAAACAAGCTTCTATTCTGTAAAAAGTGGAAGTATTCCATGACTGCGTTCACAATATACGCTTTGGAAATGTAGAGTCAGACTGTGAAGTTCAATGTCATAGCCGGGATTTGAATTGAACTTTTCAGTCTGACTCCACCTTTCCGTACTTTGGACTACACACGGCTAGTGTGAAAGAACAATTCATATTTTCCATTATAAGGTACGCTGTGATACCACTCTGGCTTCATTTTAAAGCTTTGCGATAGATACGGAGATGCTTTGCGGCTTAGTCGTAAGCATGGTTGCCGAGCGATGAAACGCATATGTCTCGTAGGTGGAGCAACATGAGTTAGACTCCTTGATGTCCTTGTTTGTTTTTATTATTGTTACTTTAATAGCAATGCCTTATGTTTAAGTAATAATATTTCGACCACATTCATTTAGAAAATTGCCTTAATATTGGTTGTGTAAACACTCGCGCACACTTATGAATGGTTGGGCATATAATGCGCAGTATCCTTTCTTGAAAATTTCACTCAATAATAAGTTAATTTCCTCTTTTTGTTATACGTAAAGGAATAAAACATATTTCAGTTAGTTTAAAACAGAGTAGAGTGCTTCAGATTTTATGTGTAAGTATAACTGCCATAAAATCAAGTAAACCGTAGCAATTGGAAATTATATTACAATGTATGTAATACACAGTTCGTGTCTCTACAATAAAAAAGTAAAAGTAATAATTGGGATTCGAACCATTGTAGGTCTAGTCCTTACATACTTGTATATATCTGCCTGGCTATTAGTGCTCGCTTAGTAAATGAGACTCAATTATTAATCAAATATGAGACTCATTTTTTCCCGCACACATTACAGTGTGCGGAAAAAAGGATTCTCTATGTGAATATGCACGAAAAGAAACATCAATGCACAATGTGTGAATATTCACATTATTATAATTATGCGATTTTAAGTCCCGGGAATAGGGCCGATGCCCACTCCATCGTGAGGAAAGTGAGGAGCTTACGATAGGTAAGCAGCCCTGTGGATTCGGCTGGGGGATGTCAAGATGCTGACCACATCTCCTCCCCGTGTGGGTTCGATGATCATCCACCTCTACCTTGCGTATATGACAGTCGGGTTGGTAGTCCTTTGTCCTCTTAGGACTGTCGTGCCAGCGTTTATTATTTTATTATTTATTTGTATTATAATTATGAGAGGATTCATTAGTACAAGCTAAAGGGACTCGTTGCGAGGCACCATTGTAAACCGGCCGTGTAAACGATGTGGACTTAGAAAAATATACGCTTCCAGATTTCATGAGGAATAGCACTGGCAATTTTGTCAAATTGCTGATTTTGAACATTTAATTCTTTTTACATTTTCCTGTTTGACATCATGCCTAAGGTAAAAATGTGAACATCACGATTTGTGCTGACTCTTCTATAGTTCTTCCAACGACGGACAGATGGAGCTTAGTTCGCAAATTCTAGCACGTACAATTTTTATGAAATAATGCGGAATTCTTCGCGAACTGCTTGAAGAGCAACTTCGTTCCTGCCAAGCTAAGTTTGTTTACATTCCACGTCACGGTGTCACGTCCGCCTTCTGTCATCTCCCAGAAGTTCTTCCTGGTTGGCACTTTAATCTGGCGCAGGTAATAATTGTTTCCCTTCCATCATAGTGCGGTTTAACTTTCAGATTAGGAATATATTGTATCAAACGAGTGGGTTGTGTTCATTTTACACATGTGGTGAAAGTCCGTGAATTTCCATAAAGAAACTGTTTTAAAACGCTATAGGGTTTTAAACAGCTTTCCTTTTTATTGTAAGTTAGTTTTGTTTGGGTGCAAGTGTTGGTGCTATACTCGCTCTTCAGAAATAGGTAGGTAGCTGTTTTATTAAAAATAATGCTGTGCTTATTACTATACTTATTGTTATCAATATGATTGTTATTTACTTAAATTCACACTAAATGGCTGTTGTAGTTAAGGAACTAAGGGCCTCAAACCAGACTGCATTAGTACACAATATTGTAAGTACAGAAAGCTCCAATTAAAGTATTTCATGTGTTACTTTAATATACATAATTTAAAAAAAATCATCTGATGTGTTACAGACTTCCTGTATTCATTCTTGTAAAAAATTCAGTTAAACATCTATTTTTATTTATCTTCTTACTATAATATGTGCATATTTGTAGAACTTTTATTTCTTTATAGTTTCACTGAGAATAATAGAAAACAGTAGGTTTAAACTATACTCAAATCTTTAAGAACAGTTGGCTATGTGGTGACTTTAAAATTCATTCGTTTCACATAAATAGAAGGGAAAAAAACGAATAATGGCTTCTCATTAAACAAAAGTATGAGTATTTCAAAAATTCAAACCAAAAGGGACTAGCTTCATAAAATAATGTATTTGACATCAATTGTGTGCCTAAAAATATTTATCAAATGCTTCATTATAGCGAAACCATTTTAAACATATCACTATGATTCGATACCCTCCATAAACTTTTCGGTTTGCAGAAAAATTTGTAATGAAACTACATTAATAAATGCTTATTTAAATTAAAATTAGGATGTAATGTTTAGTAAGAAAATTTTGCTGGAGCTATACAAAATAAAGGATTCATGAGAAGGGGAAAGTCATGTGAATGAAATGCAGAAGATTTTTGGTTCTTTTGTTTTACTATAGTTTAAATGGCAATTGATTATGAAGATTGTTAGTAAGAACCTACAAAACAAGTACAATGTGTGCACAGTTACTTATGTCATACTGATTTAAGTAATCATGGTGCGGTGGGTGGTGCTTTAGGGTCCGTCGACGAGGTCATTTGGGCCGGAAGTTAAAACTGAAAGCTAAAAGCCACTCAAACTAAGCTAAAAAGTAAAATAAAATAAAAACACCCAACAATTAAAAAGATATAAAAAGGTTAAAAGCAGAAAATAAAATGCACGAAGTCCAGAGTAAAAAGCTAAAAACTAACCAATCACCGGACTAAAGCTTTAAAATCTCTAAAAGTAACAAAGATAAAATCCAAGTCAGACTAGTTTATTAAAACCGATTTAGGTAACAAACCGCAGCGCCTTAACCACGGCTACTGAGTCGTCCCCTAAAACACCGTGCAAGTTAATTCCCAAGCCCAAAGAATGGGTTGAGAAGGCAACACCTTCTTCAACATATTCTGTTATTTTTGTTGCTATTTTTAACATTGAATATTGTTGACTCTAAGAATACTGTGACTGCAGAGTGTTAAGTTGAAGACAAGATAGAATTGCTGACACAAGCAATTACGGTATTCAGGAACACTTCGTGCACTATAGGCCTCGAATTAAGGGAAAAATCAACTACAAACGTCATACACGATTTCTTTGTACGGTTTGAGAGGGCAACACTTACAAAGAAGTCCTTGATGGCATACGAGAAAAAATTTTAATGATAGAGTTAGAAGTGGAAGGTAATCCACCAGCAGTCTTGATATGACAGCTCTAAATAAGTGCTCTGGAGTTGCATTAATGAGAAAGTGCAGAAGCGCCAATATGCAAAAAATGAAGATCTGGAAAATGGGGTTCCGCGACGCTTCCAGACTGAGTCCCCAAGGATGCTGCTGAAAATGAACCAGAGAACATGACGTTGTCATCAACCATATAGAAACTACGGAGAGACATATATGGATGTTTTCGATTTCTAGAACGTAAGAGAGAAAAAGAACCTTAAAATAAATAAACAGTGGGTATATGGAGTTTCATATGTTGCCTGAATTTAAAGCAACGTACACCTTCTTTAGGAATCTCAGTAACTTCATATCGAGCAACTTTTTCCCAAACCTGATATGTTCACCTGAACCCGGAATTGAGCTACGCATCATTTCGTATACCTTCTTATGTGATCCTAAATGGTGGAAGTCCAAACCGTGTAAAATGCCATTCATTCCGGCTCTAAATGGGGCTGCAAATATGGTGACCATTTCGAATTGTTATGTACTTCGCAGCAATTCACGCAAATTGTATATTGTACATTGCAATTACTTCATAATGTTACAGCTTCCTGTTTAAAAAGTTTGCTGCTATGGACATAATGATGAGGTCATACGTCTTGTTGGTAAGTTACGTTCTACCATACCTTCTATTGTACTTTGTGAGCTCTGAGCTAGATTAAAGTTTTCCTTTATAAGGACTATAGTATGAACATTCTTTTAAAATAAAGGTATACAGGAATTTTCTTTAATTACCCTGGAGAGTCATTAAAATCTCTAAGCAAATTAGCAAGAACTGCAGTTTTGGAGCATCTGGGCATGGAAAAAAATTACGAGAAAAGATGTAAAGTTACGTGTGGCTATTTATAAGAATGCATCTGTCCATTTATAGCTTCAATTAATGAGCAGTTTAAATGTCTAAATAAAAAGCTATATGTTTTGCTAAAAATTGCACCTATCATTTTATTATAAAATTAATTATTTTTATTTTACTCATTTTATTAAATTTTTGCTGTGCATTTTACCTTAAGATCAACATATTTCAACGATTCGACACAAGTCTGCCTCAAAATATGACTGATCTGTCGAAGATTAAATTTACAGTCCTAGTTGCCCATATTTGCACTAACGGAGTAGCGTTAGGGTAATCGTTTATAAAATTTTTCTGCAAATATAAAGAAGCATAAATGATATAATTAAAACCCTAAACTGGAGACAGAAGTTAAGAGCCTTTTATTTGTTACTTTTTCACTGAACTTCAATTTGAACTTCCATGTTGTTAATATCCATGTCCTTATTGCTATTTCATTAGTGTTCCATGACATTGAAGGAAGTTCTCATATAGATTTCGTAAATGTCTTCTAGCTTAACGACACATGCAATTCATTATTCAACCTTTCTTCTAGAAATATTGGTTTAGCCCTTCGCCATATACCAGTGGTAACGAAAAACAAACAAGCGACATCCGAAACAACTGTACATTTCATATCGATTATAACATTATTCATTTTTGTGGCCGTAAATTGTTTTTATCCAGTCACACAGAATACTGATAATAGCTGGGTTGAGCCAAAGGTTGTTTACCTGACGGTAGAAACTTTTTGAAGGATAAAGCAATTGCGATCTAGAGGAATGGGTTACTTTTATGCTCATTACTGTAGGTACGTGTTGAATATTGTTCTTATAGAGTGCACCTGATGTCCACTAATTGTCACTGTTTTGCATTGAAGACGAAACTATTGTAATTTTTAACCCCTACTCTGCATGTGGTTTGTATAGACCTTTAGCTTACTTGATGACGTTATACAAGCTCACACCGAGCGGGATGGCTCAGGCGGTTTTGTCTGTTGCCTGCATTCGGGAGGCCCGGGTTCGATTCCTGTGGCCGACCTACAGTGACCCATGTTTTTTGGCGGGTTTTCCCGAGTAGCTAGGCGAATGCTGGGTAGATTAATTACATCCCCCGAATTTCCTGTCCCTCCATTTCATATCCAATGTCACTTCACATCATCTCTCATCTGGGGGTCTCTTTCAGGGTAGAAGTGTCGGCGGTGAAGCTCTGAGGTAAAGACTTCCTCCTCCAGTAGGTCGGTTGCCGGTCTCCGTGCCTCTACTGGGGCTGTTTATGGACCTCCAGCCAGGGACCTCTGGGACTCGGCTGCTGGGCTCATTGCCATTCCGCAGTAGGGGAGCGCGCCCGTTGTCCTGGCCTGTCGGAGGAAGTATTAAGTAAGCTGTATGGATTTTAAAGAAGACTTGTCAAGTTATTAAAAGTGAAATATATTTTTATATAAATAATGAGTAGCTGGCATGCTTAATTTTTTAAAATTACTTACTCAGACTAGGCAGATGTTCACCCTTCCTTCCAGAAGCAGTAGGAGTAGTTGGTGCAGCTCCCGTATTATTTATATAAAACTGCACGGACCCTGCCCTCTGCACTGTCATGGCTCATTGGATCGGATGCCCTCTGTCTCCTCGCGCCTCATCCTTCCTCCCGGGGTGCCCCACTTGGGGCATAGGCACAATGGACCCAGCATTGTGGCCTACGTACCGAATCCCCACCGCAGTGCAATCCTAAATCCTTATCCAAGCTCGTAAAGCTGAGGAACAAAGGAATGAACGATGTTGGGCACTATCTAATAATGGGCGGTTACTTTTCTATCTACCTCGATTTAAATATCCTGAATGATGCTTCATTTGGATGATAGGGTCAGGTAACATTTTTATCCATCTACCAAATGTATATAATAGTTTCTCCTAAAATTATTTATTTAACAATATATCCTTATAAGTTAATATTAAGAAATATGAGTTACAGAAGAAATAGTGGCGCCATACGAAAGGAATTGCAGTGTTGTCTTAAATGTCGGTAGGATCTTGCTGCAACATACAGTTAGTTACATACTAACAGGTATGCATATACTTATACTAAGAAAACTAATCTAAATAGTGTAGAAGTATTTTTTGTCACCGTCGTCTCCACTCTTCATTTATGGTCTATGACTAGGGGTGGTGATTTTTCGCAAGTGCGATATAGCACGATAAAGTGCGAAATTAACCTAAATGCGACATTGGAGATTTTCCCAAGTAATTACTTTTCCCCAATGTTTTTTCTTCTGGAAACTTTAACTTAAGAGCCCGTAGAACCATTTCATGTTTAGAAAATTATAAAGTAAGTAACCACTTTTTCTGGAATGTGGAAAGCAGCCCTTCCCGCTAAATTAGCTTATTTTTCCACCATTGCCCATATGAGATATGTTTGGTACTGAAGTGAGTTCAGTTTTTTTACAAAAGAGACCGCTCTTACCACGAAAAATGATTGACATAAATCTATCTTCACAACCCAGTTAACGGTAAATTTCAATCCTTGTCTATGAAAACCAATAGCAATCCTAACTTTAAGGAAGTGAATTAACACGTTAACACATGTTAATTCCAGTTGGAGTTCTCATTTGCGAAAAATTGTTCTATTCGATTTTACGCGCAACTTTTATCCATTCTATGCGTAGGTCACGTCATTAAGTGCGAGGCTAATTTCGTGCATTTTTATTGTGCTAGTTTTACATTAGTATGCATTTATCTTTTTTGTATTATGTAGTATGCTTTAGTATATATCAACTTATTCTATATTTCTGTGTATTGTTTTAACCTATATTAATGTACAATAAATTGGCACTTTATGCACTTTTAACTCACTGTCATTAATAACACTCCATAAATGTGTTTCAGATCTCATAAATAATATTAATGTTCATCATTTAAAAACATTAACACAAATTAAACCTTTTAAACGCTATAAAGTGCTAAATTACAAATTTATAAATGATATAAAATGCTAAATGTAAAAATCAAAATGCTAAATTTCTGATTTCAAAATGCTAAATTTCTGATTTCAAAATGCTAAATAACACTACCCCTATCTATGACCTTCGGGCTTTGTCATTCCACAACATGATGATGGACTCACTTCTGAGGTAAAGGTACCCAAAGTGAGTCCATTTCCTACAATGGTAAAATGAGCGAGAGGATAGCAGTAGAATGACGCTGAATCACATAAAAGCTTGGAGATAGTTCACATAAGCCTGGCAGACCTGAATAGAGCAGAATTAAAATCGCCACTCCTAACCGGGAATCGAACCACGTACCCTTAACACAAGAGGTTGATACCGAAATTAAGGGGTGCAATGTATAAAGAATCATGATGGATGTCAAAGGAATGTTGGTTCTTGGTTACAACACGTGCAAGGGCAGTTGAGTCGAATAGCAGTTGGAGGAGAATAGTTGTTATAACAAAAGAAATGTAAGAAACAGTGTCCTTAGCAGATTTCTAAAGGGTAGCACTTGAATTGTTGAATGGGCTATTCTTCGGACGCTTAATAATAAGGAAAATGACAAAATAGTCACAAAGGGAATCTTTGGTTGAATAAAGAGGGTTCCAGAAAGTGAAAGTGACACATACACCCACCGCATCTATGGTCATTCAGTCCGAGGCGTGAGGGCGATTAGGGCAGTCCTCTTGTTCTGTCTTGGGCCAGGCAGACCAGAAATGATGAGAGAAGATATTTGTCGGTTTATATATACGCGAAGAACGAATTAAGTAATAAACATTTCATAAACAGTAACTCTAAACACTGATATTGGTAACCCTTGGTCGGCAACTTCAAGTTTGATGTTCGGATAAAAGAAGCAGTCATTAAACCAGTTTGAAACGGGCATTCCAGTGTTATTAAAACTATCCTTTTCACACATATCCACGCATACCCTGTGATTAACCTCATTGCTTTACCCTGAGCTAAACATTATTGTATCAAACTGTCGCGCCAACGTGGAACTTTGCTCGCCACATATATAACTGCTTCAAAGTGCGAGTGAAACCGCTGTGCTACCTCGGCACCCTCGTATTTTTTCTGTTGAATAGATTGTTTACACTATTGCATTATAGCTGCTTTGTAAACTTTTTTTGCTATTTTTTGGGTTTGAATTACGTAATTACTGTGATATTAACAAGTTAACAGTGAGCAATTCAGTTCAAATAGAAGGCTATTAGCATCCATTATATTTATCGTTAACTTAATTGGTGTTGGCTATTCTCATACTTTAACGCATATTTGGAGATAGAGATTTGATTGTTCTTCTGGGGTAGCTGTTAACACGTATGTCGAAGAACGAGATCGGAGTCGGCGTCAAGGTGTAATTAATTTTTTGTTTGTTAGAGGTGGCTTATAAAGAGAACGGAAGTGGAAAAGCACCACACAAATCGAGGAACTGGTTGTCGCACTTGAAATCACCTGGAAGTTATAATGGCGTGCTCGATTGCTTCCGGCAGAACAATGTTGTAATATTTATCACTATGGAAAATTAAATCTCAAAACAATTTTGTCTGTGGCGTTTTAACTGTCTTTAATTTTTATAACTATTATAAAGCCAACAAATGCAATGTTTAGACAAAAACTTAAGATTTGGGCCTCACAGATCAGTGAGTCGTCTTAGCTTTCTACATATTATGGAGCTCTACATATTAAATAAACTGGAGCTTTCCTGGCGACGAATATATTAAAGATATTCTCGGGAAACAAACCAGGTGAAAAGACGATTAGAAATCGACGTTTCGGGAGCGTACATCTCTCCTATCAAAGATATTTTAATAACTGTTATAACCACAAAATGTATAACTGGATATAACACAAATATCAACAAAGACAAAACACTACCAACACTTGCAACACTGAACAAAATACTGTTTTCAGTAAATTAAATGCCAGGTCAGGAGACGGCGTGAGTATAGAAAATAAATTAGGTCAAAGAAACGTAACTACTTAACTTGATCAAGCTGTATAGATATGTGCTTCTTAATCCGACGGATTTCCATTTTAATGCCGGTTTATAAACGTCTTTTCACCTGGCTAGTTTTCCGAGCAGATCTTGAAAAAAATTGTTTTTGTATCTCTATGAACCAATTTTTCTTTAAGTGACTATTTTCAGAGGAGAACAGGCAGTACCTATGACGTCAGGATAAGCCAACAAACATAACTACAAACGTCTTATAAGGCTTGAGATGATAGTTGTGTTTTAACGCCAGATAAACTTCCTTTCTACATTGTTGCAGCTCACATTCCTTTATTTCCTGTTGTCCTGTATATAGCGAAGTGATGTCACACACACTGAACTTTGTTAGTGCAAGCATGTGGGCTGACATCCTACCGCATCATCTGTCATCCCTCGAGGTAATACTTTATGTAACAAACGTAAAATTTCTACCAAATCCGAGTGCATTATTAAAAGTGGATATAGACATAGTATGCATATTTTGATTATCTATTAATTTTACTTCCCGCCAATCGCAAAGAAAATCTATATTTTGTTAACGGATTTTATCTCACTTTTATTCCAAATACATTAAACCTTTTATAACAAATTTTCTAGTAGCAGAAGTGTCAAACTAAATATTAGAAATTCTGTAATTAAGTATATTGTTATTCATCATAACCTGAATAACTCCTTAGAAGTAAAATCGTTACTACGCCCTTAAGCACTGCCCTCCAACTCACAATAATACAAACACTTTTACAGTCTCATGTTATTGTTTCTGTATTAAATATCGCATAGAATTCAATACTAGTAATGGAAATTTCCTACAATCATTGACGGTATTCCAAGCTATCGTGACTTACAGAGGTGGGCTGTATTAGTCTGTAGCACTTACTTCCCTTCCAGGAAGGTAATGCAAGTAAAATGGCTATCTTGCTTATCGACTCCACACACCAGGTAATCAGCCGCGCCGTGGCTCAGTGGTTAGACCACTTGGCTCTCACCAAGGCGGCCCAGGTTTGATCCCAGGCGACCGCAAAGTGAGATTTGTGGTGGACAACAGGGCGCTGGGGCGTGTTTTCTCTGGGATCTTCGGTTTCCCCCAACATCTCATTCCACCGGTGCTCCATCTTCATCTCATGTATCATCAGTGTCATCGTCTGCTGTGTCGTATGTAGTAAAAGCACACACACACACACACACACACACACACACACACACACACACACACACACACACAAACACACACACAAACACACACATACACACACGGTACTGTTGGTTTCTATGCTTGTGGGAAAATGGAGACACTGTTCACACTATATTGGAAAAGACTGGCCTCTAAGAGAAACTCATACACTTGGGCAACAAGTTGTCAAGTATCTTCCTTTAGTAAATCCATATAAAGTAATACTACCTCCTCCATATAAATTTAGGCCTGA
Source organism: Mantis religiosa (assembly GCA_030765055.1). NCBI lineage: Eukaryota > Metazoa > Arthropoda > Insecta > Mantodea > Mantidae > Mantis > Mantis religiosa. Next base: position 59,296,688 of record CM060953.1, on the reverse strand, counting down.
TGAAGAACTTCGTTAAGTCTATGGACAAAAATGGAGAACCCTTTGCATACCTCAGAAGCCTGTTTCCAAAAATCAGCGATGCTAAAGTAAGAGAGGAAATATTCGTTGTCCGCCAAATAAGGAGGATTTTTTGAAGATGAAAACTTCGAAAAATAGTTAAGAGCTAAGGAATCACCTGCATGGGAAGCTTTTCAGGAAGTGCTGAAAGGATTCTTTAGAAAACAGTAAGGCAGAAAACTACTGACAGATAGTTCAAGAACTCCTGGGCAGTTACCAAAATCTAAGATGTAGGATGTCCCTTAAAATTCACTTACTTCATTGATATTTGGATCCCCCCCCCCCTAGTGAGTGACGAACACGGTGAAAGATCCTATCAGGTTATACAGAAGATGAAGAACAGAGAATAGGGTAGATGGAATCCCTGTATGATGGGCAGCTATTGCTAGTTTTGAATAGAAAAAGCGACATAGGCTATAAAAGGAGCAAATAAAGCTGTAAGTGTTAAAAATAACTCATGTGTTTTAATATATATTTTATTATAAATGCATGTATCAGTGGTTTACCATTGCAATATTTGTTTTTATTTAATTTCGATGCTATTTTGCTTTCTTTTTGACCCCATTTTCAAGTTTCTTAGTCCTGCGCCGTGGCGTAGTGGGATAAGGCATTATGCCTTGGATTCCTGCTACGGAAAGCGGCCCGGTATCGTATTTTATGTCCCGGGTATAGGACCGGTGCCTACTCAGCATGGTGAGGAAACTGAAGAGCATACGATTGGTAAGCGGCCCTGGTCTAGAAAACCAACATTCCGGCTGGGGGTGCCGAGATGCTGACCACATCTTCTCCCCGCAGCGGTTGGATGATCGCCCACCTCTACCTTGCGTAAGTGGGCGTGAGGCCGGCAGTTGTGTTGGCGGGTCCTGGCACTAAATGGGCAGTCACATTCTGTTTTTTTTCCTTCAAGTTTGTTAGTTAGGTATAACAAGTTCTAAAAATTAAGCAAAAACTAAAACTTTTATTTAAACAGATAGGAATGTAGGCCTGTTGTGGCAGATGAGTTAGTTTATTTTACTTTATGTTACTTTTTATGTAAAACCAAAGCATTTTATGCACAGGATGTGTAGTTTTCAACGATAATTCACCATATTATTAGAATCATGTGCTAACAAAGGGAAATACTTTATCGGTTTTGTAGGAATCGGCCTCAGCTCTGTCACGAAAGAGTGTTACGTAACATTTGTTTATGTGGTAGCAAAATGTTGAAATTTGTTTTATGATGCAAGAAATAAAAGAAAGATTTTATTCTGCGGCGAAAATAAGATTGCTTTTAATATTTGTGTCAAATATTATTTTAAGATAGTGCTCAATATGCATACCGTAATGACAGATTATTATATATATTTATTTTTCCTCTGTTTCGTAACTGTAGGCTCAAACGTCTGTGATGATCACCCGTTTCCTTTTAGCATCAGTGCTGACAACATAATGAGTTAAAAACGAAATTGTACATAAAGAAGGCTATGAGAATAATTTGGCTCCCAACCTTCAGACATCCCTTCCAAGAGTGCTTTTAGTTTGTAGTCTCTGTTATTGTTGACATTGGGGCACAGTTTTATTATAGAGTAATGTTACAATTTTAACTTCAAAATAAACTGACAACATTCTTAGTGTAATTTTTTTGTATCTTGCACCTTGAAGAAACTTGTTATATGCTATTTCGTTACCTTGACATTTTTTGCAGCAATACTAATATTGTTTGTAACATTTTGACAAGTTTTTATTAACTGCAAAGTAACTGCTTTTTCAATAAAAATTTAGGGGCTTAGAAGAATACAATAGAGCTATAATAAATGTAATAAATGAGGAACAATGGATAAAATATTGTAGCGTATTACACAAAGACACGGAAGAGAAAATTATTACATAGAGTTGGAACGAACAAATCAGATAACAAGAGGTGAATTAGAGGAAGTTTTGAAAGCAGCAAAAAGTAGAAAAGTTCCAGGAATTGATAATATGGAATGGTGAAAATATGGAGGAAAGAAGCTAAAAATAGATAGCACAATTCTAACCTAATTTAGACTAAAGGAAGGATCTCAGATGAGTTGTGTAATGCCAAAATTATAAATTTATTTAAAATGGGAATATAAAGAAACGTGCAAATTACAGAGGAATTTCTCTTCTAAGCACAGCATACTCGTATAAATTATATTTAGCGATTTTAAAGAAAATAAATTTACTGTGTAATACAAAAGGATTAGGGGAAGAACCGAACGGCTATAGAAAGTGCAGGTCTATATTTATGCCATTTTTACCATTACACAAATTATAGAGAAGACATGTAATATAATTTAGAAAGTTGCCTACCGTTTCTGTATTATATTCAGGCATATGATAGAGTACAGTGGAAAAGTGTTGAGAATAATGGTGGAAGAGTATACTATGTAACTTAAATAATGTCATTAAGTATTTATGTTATAAAACAATTATAAGTTTAAAATATAAAAGTAGAAAAGTTCATAGAGGATTAAAACAGAGATGTGGGCTATCGCCCATCTTGTTCAATATATATAGTTGTAGAAGAATGGAGAGAAACCTTTAAACCAAAGGGGATAACTGTAAACAATGTGAATATAAACACAATACTTTTGCAGATGAGCAGATATTATTAGCAGAAAATGAAAGCCCACCTCGGTAGCGTGTCTGCCTCACGTTCAAGAGGTACCGTGTTCAAATCTCGGTCAGGGAGAGTTACCTGGATAAGGCTTTTCCGGGGTTTTCTCTTATCCTGAAAGACGAATGTCGGGTAGATCTAAGTTCTATGGAACCTCGGCTCATTTGAGCATCATTTCATCAATTCCATTCATCGTCCGGTATGACTTGGACCAAATTGAAGCAATCAAATTTGGAATTTTTTTCTTTGTTCCATTTATAACCCGCCTTTAACTGCGAGTGTCATATTGGCGGCAGTTCTTCTTTGGAACATATCGAAGGTGTTAACTTGTATACGTTGGGTTTTTATCATTAGATCTCGCACACATACGCACTCTCATTTATACTTCCAGTCTCTGGGGAAGATAAGGGATTATCTTGGTCGGAGAAAAATCCACACCCGCACTGCCGGGAATCGAACCCGGAACCCCTAGCACGGCAGGCAGGTGCTCTACCGACTGAGCTACGGGGCCAGTAATTCAGAAGTCGTCAAGTCAATGTTTCTGAGAAATCCTTTTAAACACACGATAAGCACTCTGAATACCAGTTCTGTAATAGTGCTAAAAGGTTTGAGATCAGAAGATGTTTGGTCGAACACATTATGACACTGGTATGTTGAATAGGCATCAATTTCAGAAATAAAAGTTGTTAAGTCAGACTTTTCGAGTTTGATGTTGTTAAGTCAAGTAGTTGTCGCATTAGCCATTTGCTGGTGCAACTACACTGTGCCACCCAAGCTCTTTGATATCAGCTGTTGATATATTTGTAACAAATTATGTGGCGAGCAAAGGGTTCTACGTTGGCGACGGTTTGAAGCAAATGGTGGTTAGCTCAGGGTAAAGCAATGAGGGTATGCGTGGATATGTATGAGAACGATAGTTTTAATTACACTGTAATGCCCGTTTCAAACTGATTTATTGACTGCTTATTTTTATCAGAACATCGAACTTGAAGTTGCCGACCAAGGGTTACCAATATCACTGTTTAGAGTTACTGTTTATGAAATGTTTATTACTCGATAAAACTTAATTCGTTCTTCACTTATATAGTCTCCCGTCGCTTCATGTCTCCCCTCGAGCAAGACAGAAGAAGAGGACTTTGTTAATGGCTTGCCAGCTACGAACTGATTCGCTGCCTTCACAGCTGCGCGTGAGTCTCTAGCTTTCACTTTCTCGAAGCCCTTTATACACACAAAGATTCCCTTTGTGACAATTTTACCATGCCATTAAGAAGGGTCCGAAGAATACCTTTACAAACAAAGTCAAGTGCTATCCATTCAGGATTATTACTAAGAAAACACTTTTTCTCCCGTGTCTTTTGTTAAACAACTCAACCAACTCCGTTGCTATTCAACCCAACTGAACCTGCATGCGTTCCACATAAATATACATTACTTTGAAATCCATTGCGATTCTTTATACATCGCACCCCTTAATTTCGGTAATATATTTTGGATTAGATATTTAGACATTTTTAGACATTCCTCAAGTGCGCTTTCAGAAAGTTTATTGTACTTCCCAATTTCAGGGCACTCTTTCATGCCTATTGACAGAACTTTTTTGCCAATATTGAGAAGAAGAAATGATCAATGGATAAAGTCTTAGTCCCTTCCACATGGGTGAAACTGATCAAATATTCACTATACAATAAGCATATTGATGTTTTCCATGCCAAACGTACACTGACAGATAACGGGAAACATGATTGCACTCCAATTGTTATCGCATATGAGCAGAATAATGTATAGCTAAAAATAGTCCTGTTATGATTTGAATAATTAAACGTAAACCTAATAAAGAACCAAAATTTCATCATGATGAAATATTTTAGGTAGTATGGAGAACGTAAATTACAAAAAAAAGAAAGAAATAAACCTCCAATTGTTAAAATTTTAGACTTCAAGCACGTCCTCGACCATGTCCTTGTAAGAAGTGTTCCTAAATTCACTTTAATTCGGGGTGTGTATTGCCAAAGAGAAAGAGTATCAGAAGTTCATCACACAATATCTTCTACACTTTATCGTCCCCAGCCTCTTTTGAGAAGAGGAGTGAAGTTGCAAGCCTTATACAAGGCATGTAATAATGCGAAAAACACACCAAATAGACTTCGGAAGATTAAGAGAGCAAAATATTACGATATTCGTTCACTGCTAGAACATGTCACTCTACCAGAAGTTACCACATTTTATGACACAATGACATATGGAAGTGAGCTAGAAGATGATGTAGTAGAGATGGAGTGATGTTTTGATGACAGTGTTGTATGTCAATCCACAAGCTGGATTAGTCCATAGTAGAGATGTATTGATTAAAATAAAATAATAGTTTATCCATGGCTACATATTATAATACTGTACAGTGGGAAAACTATAATTTTAAGAATCAGAAGCTGTTAAGTCAAGTGACTTAACAACTTTTCATCCATTTTAAGTTAAAAGTTGTTAAGTCCTAATAATAAAGTATCCTATCGGCTTATCACACATGTTACATATGTCAAACCGTGAGAAACACTTCAACACAGTACTATATACCTCAAAACGGACCCATCACATAAAATTCTTTCATTTGTATTACTATTTTAGTATTTAAAATTACTTTTGGAAAGTTTGAAGAACCCTCCTGCACAATTTGAAACAGTGACTTGGCAGCTTCTCCTTCTAACAGCTTCAATTAAAAAATGAAATGGAACTGCAAATATCAAATTAAATGAAATAGGAACAAATTACGATAAAAGAATCTCTGGTAGAAAAACTAAATCCTTGGGAAAGAACAAAGAAGAATCGAAATAATTATTGATGGGGAAATTACAGAGAAAGTTTCATCATTCAAGTAATTAGGGTCAAAAACATGAATTCTGAACACCAGGGCAAATGCTGAGGAGCTTATTGAAAGATACAATAGATTAAATAGTTGCATAACACGACATTTTGGTAAAAACATGAGGACAGAAATAAAGCAAAATCTCCACAATATAATATCCCAACCAGCTCTGATGAACTCTTGTGAAACGTGGACATTAATAACTAGAGAATACACAAAATTGGAAGCAGCTCAAATGAGATTTTTGCGACAATTGCTGGGAATTACTTGAAGAGATAGGATTTGGAACACTATAATAACAAAACAGTTAATGGAAGAAAATATTACTGAAGAAATTCAGAAGTTTCAAAAACAATGGAAGGAACTAGTCTACGAATGCCTCCTTCGAGATATCCACGGTTAATCTTATTTTATGAACCTTCAGGAAGACGAAGTGTTGGAAGACAAAGGAAGAGATGAAGTGAGCAGTTTTTTTTAGCTTAGGAAAAGGTCTGGAATGCCTAAAACTTTTGAGGAAGAATAAGAAGAATAGTTTCCTAGTTCAGCCCTTCATATTTTTGTAAATAAAACTCGTATCACTATTTATTTTCGCTATACCTTTAATAGCAAAATTTGTTTTTGTACCTTTAAATCTAATGCCAACCAATTTTGGACGGGATTCAGATATTCCTTCCATTACAAAGTTTTACTTTTGTGGAACACAAATGCCATATTCAGAATGGTGAAAGGGAGGAAGGAAATAAAAACATACACGATACGATTTTTATAAAAATAATTTGTGCCAGAAATGGCAATGGAAAACACTAGAGCTTGTGAATTCTGCCAGTTTATGGTGAACACTAACCACTGCTGACATGGTTACCCATACAATTTAATAAAAAGCTCTTAAGAACCCGACTAAGGTTGAATATTCAGCTCTATGACTTACAATCTAGCAATCTAAAGGTAAGTTTTCAATATTTATTGATAGAATATTTTTCAGCTCTTGCGACAAGAGCGGATGTCAAAACGATAATTACATTGAGCGGTAATAACATAATGGAATTCTGTGATAGTGAAAAGTGAAAACACTGTATTGTTTTTGAGCTGTCCTTGACAGAGTATTTCGATCTTGCTTAAGGGAAGATATGAAGCAACCGTGTGCTGACAGCACTTACTGAATATATCCTGAACATGTAAAAACAAAAAGCCTCTTATTTCACAAATCATTGTAGGTAAGCTCATTAACTAGAACTTATATTAATTTCACTAAGTTATATTCCTCATTTCAACGTTACAATAGCCTTTGCTGAGGATAAAGATGCGGACTCTAATCCTATTAACAGAGAGAGGTGGCACTATGGTAACGTGGCAAATTGCATGCGGGAGGCTCGATAACTGCGGCCGACAATCCTGTACTTTATTTTCGGGCGAGTTTCTCGATTGCTAGGCGAATACTGTCAGGGTTAGATTGCACCCTCCAAATTTTCTGTCCCTCAGATTCACCACATATCTCTCTTCATTTCAATTTTCCTTGGCTGTCACAGAGTTGTAAGTATCGGTATGTGTCTCGGCGTTGCATGGCAGGGAGAAAGGATGTTCATTATAAATTTTCGTTCTCCGGTTAGGGTGCGGTCTCCCAGTCCTGGGTATCCCACTGGATTGCATGTGTCAGCAGGGGAAGCCGGATATGAACCGTCACCGAGAGTTTAAATTTGAAACTATAGGGATCCTGCCATGCTTACCAAGCTCGGCCACGCTTTGTCTTCTCTACCTCACCCCTCCTACGCAGGAGAGGTCCTATTAGGGTCATAGGCACAAGGAAGTTTCTTTGGGTTGAGAAGCTAAGTCCCGCCTCCGAAGTTGTTCATCTTCCAAAGATTTGGGCAGAAGGAGTTTAATTTATAATTGTTGATTAGTGGTTAGGTAGTGCTATATGATATACTATAAAATATTAACCGGGCTTGTGGGCCGTTGTCTACTGGGCTCCTTCATCTTCCCAGACGTTTCATCAGCGGCTGCGGCAGGCATCTTCAGTGGCAGTGCGATCAAAGTGTCCTGGAGGAAGTCTCAACAGCAACTGTGATTGCAGTTGAACTAGTTGCTGTTTGTTTGTTTAGTTGTTTTAGTTTGCATTGTTGAACTAGCTGCTGTTGAGACTTCCGCTAGGACACTTCGATCGCTCTGACACTGAAGATGTCTGCCGCAGCCGCTGACGAAACGTCTGGGAAGATGAAGGAGGAACCCTGTAGACCATGGCCCACAAGCCAATTTGTTTGTTTGTAATTTTATGTCCTCCAACGTTAAGTCATATAGGACGATGAATGGAAAGGGTGAAATGATGCTCAAATGAGTCTGGGGTCCATAGAGCTTAGAGATAGCCGACATTCGTCTTTCAGGATAAGGGAAAACCCCAGAAAAACCTTATCCGAGTAACTCACCCTGACCGAGATTCGAACTCGGGACCTCTTGAACGTGAGGCAGACCTGCTACCACCACGCTACCGAGGCGGGCGCCCATAAGCCCGGTTAATACTTTATATTATACTGACACCGGCCGTGAAAGCTTACGAATTTTAGTACTATAAGAGTTTTCCGCAATGTTTAAGCAAAATAATTAATTAATTAATTAATTATAATAATAATAATTATAATAATAATAATTATAATAATAATAATTATAATAATAATAATTATAATAATAATAATTATAATAATAATAATTATAATAATAATAATTATAATAATAATAATAATAATAATAATAATAATAATAATAATAATAATAATAATAATAATAATAATAATAATAATAATAATAATAATAATAATAATAATAATAATAATAATAATAATAATAATAATAATAATAATAATAATAATAATAATAATAATAATAATAATAATAATAATAATAATAATAATAATAATAATAATAATAATAATAATAATAATAATAATAATAATAATAATAATAATAATAATAATAATAATAATAATAATAATAATAATAATAATAATAATAATAATAATAATAATAATAATAATAATAATAATAATAATAATAATAATAATAATAATAATAATAATAATAATAATAATAATAATAATAATAATAATAATAATAATAATAATAATAATAATAATAATAATAATAATAATAATAATAATAATAATAATAATAATAATAATAATAATAATAATAATAATAATAATAATAATAATAATAATAATAATAATAATAATAATAATAATAATAATAATAATAATAATAATAATAATAATAATAATAATAATAATAATAATAATAATAATAATAATAATAATAATAACAACAATAATAATGAATGCATCAACAAGATCACAAAAACCAAAACACTTCTAATCGAGCGGAATTTGCGTTTTATTTAAGTTGGCAGTATTCATCATGCATAATCAGTAATGGGCCTTGTTTATTGTTCTTTGGGAATTCTTTTCCCGTATATTGGGGTGGGTTCCAGACTCTAGAAGAGACGAAGTGCAAACAATAACCCTAAAGATAACTAATTACGTCATTATATCTCACTTCTGATACTGATTTGATGGAGGGAACTAACACAAAATGGCCATTATTTTACGGCAAGATATCATTTTAGGCGGTGCCGTAGCTGAAAGGTTAGACCTTCATTTCTGATCGGGCTGATCATCCATCTATGTTCTTTCAGAGCAAATTACTGTGTTCTTCAACAATCATATGACCTCAGACGGCCATTCATATTCATATTCATTTATTGCATCCGTAAATCATACATTCATGATGTGGAATTGTCAAATTACTAACTACATGAAAAATAGTAACAAAAAACAAGAATTACAATAAGTTGTTAAGCATAATAACCAAATAAATAATTAAAATTTATATTCCTTTTATTCCTACCATTTGTCATTTAAATAATCTTCTACTGAGTAGTAACACTTTTGTAACAAATACTTCTTTGATGTGTTTTTAAACTTTGTGAAGGTGATGTGGAATTGTCAAATTACTAACTACACAAAAAATAGTAACAAGAAACAAAAATTACAATAAGTTGTTAAGCATAACAATTAAATTAATAATTAAAATTTACATTCCTTTTATTCCTACCTTTTGTCATTTAAATACTCTTCAACTGAGTAGTAACACTTTTGTAACAAATACTTCTTTGATGTGGTTTTAAACTTGGTGAAGGACTCAATGTTTTTTTATTTCAGTTGGTAGTTTATTGTAGATATGAATTCCATTGAATTTAAAACTATGCTCATACATTTTCTTTTTATGATAGGTGACATGTAAGTTTGAACTATTTCTCGTGTTATGGTCATGAATATCATTGCTTTTTTGAAATTTATCTAAGTTCCTTTTAACCTTTACTATTATTTCTAAAAGGTAAATGCTTGGTAATGCCTAATTTTTTGAACCATTGCTTACAGCTATCTGTTCTCTTTAAATTCATCATAATTCTAATTACCCTTTTTTGGATTCTAAATACTTTGATAATGCTACTACTATTTTCCCATACTGCTATACCATAAGAAATTAATGATTGAAAATTTGCAAAATACGCTATTTTTAATGTATTCAAATTTACACTGTGCTTCAAAATTGATATTTGGAAACAAATGCTACTTAATTTCTTCATTAGACTTTCAATATGTATATTCCAATTTAGACTGTCGTCCATCCAAACTCCTAAAAATTTTGTCTTTCCTGTATATTTAATTTCATTTTCATCCATTAGAATTTCAGGTAAATTAACTGCCTTATTGATTTTATGATGAAAACCCAATGCCTGAATCTTATCCTTATTTAAAGTCCAAGTCCTGTAACTCCTCCATACGAACACGATAAACAGAGAAAGAAGAAGAAGAAAATCATTTTAGAGGCAACTTAATGTATATATAAAATGCATCACTCATAGAGTGACGAAAATTATAGAGTTACGTAAAAAGTTCAAGTGCTCATGCCTGCTCTTACGCATTCGGTGGCAATGCACTGTCCGAAAAGGAAGTAAGATGTTTACCTGTTTCCGGAAGAACGCTATGCTCATTTCACGCAAGATCCTGGAGCAAAAAGAGAAGAAATATCGCCATACGTAATGGTCCAGGATATGCTTGATGAGGAAACGTGTAATGGAGAAAGTGTAGGTAAGATATCGTCATGGGAGTGCAAGTGAGTGAATAATCGGGGAATTTTATGAGGAGAGTGAAAACGAAAGAAAGGCTATATTATAGTGTCTGCGGTCAGTGTAATATTACACGTGGAATTCCGTTACGAATAGCTTCCCTGGTGAAGGATGTGTTACGTTATACAACAAAACATAATCGTGGAAATTTTAGATTGATTCTTTGACCACGGCGGTAGATGTAACTGATACTTTCCCGTGATAGCCTTATATTGGATTTCTATTGTGATAAATGGAATTTTCTTTTATTAATCTTATTGAAATGGTGTTATAGTAACTTACATTTTCTAAACACTTTAATATACAAGCCAGCTTCAAAGCTTTCCATTGTATATGACCTTTTTTGTTGGTAATTTACGTCCTCCAACGTTAAGTCATATCGGACGATGAATGGAATGTATGAAATGATCCTCAAATGAGTCCAGAGTCCATAGAGCTTAGAGTTACCCAACGTTCGTCTTTCAGGATAAGGGAAAATCCCGGAAAAAACCTTATACAGGTAACTCACCCTGACCGAGATTCGAACTCGGGATCTCTTGAACGTGAGGCAGACACGCTACCATCTACGCTACCGAGGTGGGCGTATATGACTTTATTTAGTCAAATGTAACTGAAAACAAATACATTTCCAAGCGGATTTTCAGAACTAGCATAAATTACTCTCGCCCCAAGTCATTTTCATATAAATCCTCCAATTTATGAATTATTTTGTCATTCTTCTGATCCTAAACCGGTATACAAATCTTTGTGAGTTAAAACCAATGTAAGAAAAAGGCAGCTATCCATTCAACGTAGCTCATGAGTTTGAATCCCAGTAAATGCAGCAAAAAAAAGTGTCCTGTGGTAAATGATGACTGTGTCATGGCAAGCATAGATAGGTTAAATGTGAGTGAAATTTTGTTATTAATTACACAACAGTTTCATATTGTGACTTTGGGGTTCGTAGAATTAAAAGTCTTGTTTGCAGACATTTAAAATGCCTTATTGCAGTGAACAGTAATTTTGTACACCCCTTGCAGCAATAAAAGGACGTGACATACAATACAGCAGTCTTCAAGGTCGTCTCGTTCTCAGCTACACGTAAACAAACGAAAGAAATCACTGCAATACACTTCAAATATCCACTGTCGCAATAACCATCACACAAGGCACACAACTACACGACTAACAACTCAATTAACAACTCACACGCTCTAACACTTTGCGGGTGTTTTATACTTCCAGTCATTGTTCTAGAATGCAGTCGATCGTTCCATAACAATCGCGACGCAGCGAGAGAGAACTATCTCTGTCTCTTTCTCCCTCTCGGCAAGCGTCCAATTCGGCGCGCCACTATATGTCTCTTTCTTTCCTGCGCACGCGTCGGCACTTACTTTTCGCGGCTGCATCGCAAAAAAATGCGATCGGTGACAATATCATATACGTTATGATATAATAGCTACAAATGCTTTTATTAATGCTATAAACATCAGAGTAATAATGAACAACAAAAACACTATAAAAGACAATAGTCAAATATTTGACTAAAACTCTTTGCTGCCTGAGTGCAAAACTACACAGTGGATTTTGATACTTTTTGAACGGGCCTTTATTTGTTACGTAATCGCGTACTTCTTTCTCAATGTTCTGTTTTCTCTTCCCTTGCCAACAATACAAGGGTCACTAAGTCAAAACTACCAAAGTCTCACAAAGTTCCAAAATAGTCTGCATTTCTATTAAAAACGATAGAGCTACTTTGAACATTTGAGACAACTTGGCAAAAATAACAATTTAATTTTTACTTAGTTTTATAAATCGTAATTTATTATTCAATATATATAGTGGTTCACTTGTCATTTTGTATTTTATATTTCAGTATCACTTTATTAAAGAACCATACTCCTAATTCGCGTACTTTGAAATAGAGAAGTAGATGTTCTCCCAGGTAGGAAAAGATTTGCTACAGAAATTGGCACTAACTTGAAGCTAATTCAACTTAAGTTAATAACCAAGCAGGCCATATGGATAATGCAACAAATGCTTAGGTTTATTGAAATCCCAAATTGTGACGTAGGACCAATCAGAATTTAGTATTACGTTAACTTAGCAACCAAAACAGGAAAAAGAACCAATGATTTTATTCTTAATTTTTTCTTTTGGTTTGAACTCTCGAAGAGGGTAGACGCGTTTTTGGTAAAAGACTTCTCGAAACTATTAGAAGTTATTGGAGTTCATCATTTATGAAGTTTAGTAAACGTTTAAAATATACATCGAATACACGTCGCGATGATAAATAATTTAAGTAAAAAGCCGTTGCATCATTTATTAATAAAAGGAGAAAATTAAAATATAGTAAAGGGCTTTATACATCAGTGGAAAAATTCGCATGTAAAGAAGAAAATGATGTTGAGAAATATAATTCCAAGGAAAGTCAAACGGTATTAATTATTTTATTCCATAGTTGTCTAAAAGTGAAAACCCTTTTGTATCACTACCACGCCTGAGAAATTTCACATCTTATCGCTCGCCGCAGCTGCCGGAGAGAGGATTTATAAAAATCTTCGAGAACATCATCTTCACGGCTTTTAGACGAAAGGTTCATCGCTTCTACATCAAGGTAAGGTTTGGCTTCTACACGCGTCGCCACACCGAGGGAGCGCGAAACTTTTGCGGGTGTGGGGCGTAGACCTCACGACGGGGCGAACCTTTCTTCAGATATGTCACCGCATCGTGTGATATAAATCCAAGTCACAAGGAGGGGAACCGCTCCAAACTCTAAACTTGAAACTTAACCAGTGTGATTTATTTTTGTTGTAAATATATCTTCTCATTATTATTCTGAAAGCTTGTAGCTTTCCACTACAAATAATCCATTTTATCAAGTACTATCGAGGATAACTGAATAACAGTTTGGTAGGATTAAAAAAATATTTGAATGCTGTTACGATTTACTTTGGTAATAATGCTGAGAAGTTTTAAACCAAATATGCAACTAAGCAAACATATTATCTTCCTTGTAAACAAGTTTCTTATATAAAGCAATGAACTTCGAAGGCTTGCATCTAGTTTTCGTCTCATTAATACGTAACCCCTTTAATAATGGTCATGAGTTATTAATTTAGCCCCCGTTTAAGTTATTAGACTTTATTAACGCAAGGAAATCTCAAAACAAATCATGATTTTAACCAACTGTTAAAAGATAAGTGATTGAGGTTGTCAAAACAATAGAAGACCAAAGATGAGAGAAGAAATTAAGGTGAAATCCGCACAAATATCTGCATGTTGATGTTTATCTAAATGAATACAAGTGATAGAGTGGGTGAAACTAGAATATATTAAATCTTGTTTTTAAAACTCTGCAAGTCTGTATTTTTGTTTTATTATGACTCCCTAATTCTTCTTACAGATTTTTGGATCAGAGAAAATAATAATTAAGACCCGAAGTCCGAAATCAGAATGAGGAAGGAGAGGATCTGAATGATTGTTAAATGGATGAAAAGAAAGGTGATTATGAAGTAGTTGACGGGATGAATAGCCAGCAAAACCGGAGAATCCTGAGAAAACTCATCCAGGTTGTGCTTTTTCCACCACCAATGCCACGTACGATCTCCTAGTTCAAACTCGGGAAGCATTAATAAGAGAAGAGTGGCCTAACCACTCAGCCGCGGTGTTTCCGTTATTTTTAAATAAAATTAAGCACGTAGTTTTTAGAGTAACGTCCTAAATTCTTATTTTTATTGTTTTCTTTCCTATTACTGTGAAGAATCTGAGTAATTTAAGTGTCCTATGAAAGGGCTAACAGCCCATTGCATAGTAGGTTTGTCTCGGGTATTCCTTCCCTTAGGTGGATAGCATTTACCCAGCTATGGAGTTCCACCTACTCCCTAAACTTTGAGTTCGGTGTGTGAGCATCTCCTAGCCTTTGACGTTCCCACGTCAAAGATGTACAAGAGAAGATAGTCAGAAATGAAAATATAAGAAATGAATTACAAGTAGAAGCTATCACCTCAAGAATGGATAGGTACAGATGAAGATGGTTTGAACATGTTGGAAGAATGGATGATACAAGACTGCCAAAAGTAGTTTTCCAATATAGTCCTAAAGGAAAGAGGGACGTAGGGAGGTCGAGGAAAAGATGGAAGGAGACACTGTGAAGACGGAACAGGCGAGAGCCTAATCCATGAAGTGAAGAAGAAGAAGAAGAAGAGGAAGAAGAAGAAGATTGTTTTCTTTCTCACCATATTTATCCTTACTACTTATTTTTGTTGCTTACTACTTCTGTGCCCCATTAATAGGTTTCTTTTCTTTTGTCTTGAAATTCCCTTGTAAGTGGTGCATTGCAGTGTATAAAGCCGTATTCTTGCTTTACACTGAAAACACTGCGTCTATCTCGTCAGTAAATACCAGAAATATGAAATATGTAAGTGTAAAAGATCACTTACCGAGTGGGTTGGCTCAGGCGGTTTCGGTCTGTGGCCCGCATTCCGAAGGCCCGGGTTCGATTCCCGTGGCTGACCTACCTGACCCTGGGATTTTAGGGGGGTTTCCCGGGTCACTAGGCGAATGCTGGGTATGTTAATTACATCCCCCGAACTTCCTGTCCCTCCATTTCATCTCCGTTATCATTTCATGTCTCTCATCTTTCAGGGTAGAAGTGTCGGCGGGTGTCTCGGCGGTGCATGGCAGGATGATATGCTCTGAGGAAAACTACTTCCTCCTCCGGTAGGTCGGTTGCCGCCCTCAGCTCCTCTGCTGCGGCCATTTCGGGACCACCAGTCAGGGACCTTTGGGGCTCGGCTGCTGGGCTCGTTGCCGGTTCGTTGTCCTGTCCTGTCGGGGTAGGTCTCTATCCAAGTAAACTGTAGGGATCCTGCCCTCTGTACTGTCGTGGCCCCCTGGTTCAGGCGCCCTCTGTATCCTTCGCCTCATCCTTCTTCCCGGAGATGCCCCCACTTGGGGGCATAGGAAACATGGTCCCAACATGGTGGCCTACGTATCGAATCCCCTCCGTAATGAAATCTCAATCCCAATCCCAAAAGATCACTTAGTTTAATAAGATTAAATCTGTATCACAACGCAAATGATGAAGTCAAAGAAAGTATATGTAAGAAAAAGCATGGTTCATAGGGTGTGTGTAATTTACAATGTAGATTAACCTATGTCTTATAGCAACACATTGCTTTGCACTCAGTGTAGAGTAATTCTGATCTCCAATAAATGCAGAGAATTTCAAGTAAAAGAACTAAACCACTCCTAGTTGGACACATATAAGATTATTTGTTGTGCAGTTTAGAATAACTCAGCTAGGTTTGCATTATATTACAACTTCTTAATATGCTAAATAGAGCCATTTATTAACTAGGGGGGGGGGCAGTGGCGTAAGGAGTAAATAAAGCATTCAACTTGCTCCTCTAATTGATGTAGGAATGCCCATTTTGCAATTGCTTCTATTGGCGACGGTGGTGGCAAGGAAGGCTAAGCGACTAGGAAGAAACCTCAGAAAACGCCTACGAGTGCGTAGCCGGCGGTGATAGAACCCAAGACCTCTCAAATGGAGTTACAGCGCCACTTCCCTTGGTGATTATGGTGGCAACAGTGAGTACTACACCAAGCAATATGAAGGGAGCATCCTAAGAAATCGAAGATCAGACGAACAGGAAATGATGCAGCAAAATTTAACGATGGTCGTACGTAACTTACGAGCTATTGATGCGTAATGAGGAGGTAACAAGCACACGCCATATGTAGAGGATGAAAACGAATCGACAACAAAAACAAATAGCTGTATCGGAATGATCTAAAACTTTCCTTTCATACATCACTGTTACGTAATTCAACTCCATTGTACCAGTGAAATCTTAAGGTATTTCCCTGTGACCGGGTAATTTTTGTACCTTCATTGCTGTACCCTAATCACCAATAGCTGCATTCCATATTCTAATTTATTTATTTAATTTATACATATTGGCAGAAGTTAGGGCCTTGTAGAACGTAAATGAAAAATTTACATCAATGGCTGTAAAGCTTTGAGAAAATGTTTAATTTCAAATAAAGATCCAAATTTTAACAATATCTATTGAGGAATTAATCCACTTAGAATTAATCCTTTTAAATACAACTCCTGTATATTTTTAATTAACTTTTTAACTAAAATATATATCTATGTATATAGATATATATTTTTCTTTTCCTTAGGCCGCGCCGTGGCTCAGTGGTTGGACCGCTTGGATCTCACCAAGGCGTCCCGGGTTCGATTCCAGGCGACCGCCAAGTGAGATTTGTGATGGACAACACGGCGCTGGGGCGGGTTTTCTCCAGGACCTCCGGTTTCCCCCGCCATCTCATTCCACCGGTGCTCCATCTTCATCTCATGTATCATCAGTGTCACCATCTGCGGTGCCATATGTAGTAAAAGCGGGCGTTAAATACTACACATTTTTCTTTTCCTTATTTAACTGTTCTTTTATTGTTTCTGTTTATTTCACTATTTTCTTTAGTTTCACACATATACATTATAACATAAAGACCCATGCCCAAGGCGGGACTCGAACCCACGACACTCTACGCAACGGAACGCAAGAGACATACGCTCTAACGACCGTGGCTACGAAGGCCGGCATTTAATTAGAGTCAACTGAAAAATCCAATACCATGGCCCAGATTTGAACCACGTATAACCTGGTTTCCATTCAGTCACTCTAACTCCTTGAGCTACCATGGCCAACATACCGACGTGCCCTGGTAGCTCAAGGGGTTAGAGTGACTGAACGGAAATCAGGAGATCCGTGGTTCTAATCTCGGCCGATGCATTAAATTTTTCAGTTGACCCTAATTAATTAAAAATATACAGGAGTTGTATTTAAAAGGATTAAGTCTAAATGGATTAATTCTTCAATATAAATGTAACATTAAGAGTTTAATGATAACATTCCTGGTTTTTAAGTACTTACAATAGTAAATCACCACAAATGTTTATCTTGAATATTTGGGCTCTAAGTAATTTACCAGGAAAAATATAATGAGTCAATTGGAGAGTTTAGTGGCACGTGGGCATGTTGGTCATGGTAGCTCAAGGGGTTAGAGTGACTGGACGGAAACCAGGAGATCCGTGGTTCAAATCCGGGCCGCGGTATTGAATTTTTCAGTTGACTCTAATTAATTATATCTATATTTATCTGTCTTTATTTATGTGTTTTTTCTGCTACTCAATAAACTTTAGACGACTTTATAAGTAATATAAAGACAGTTCAGGAAATTTACTTTAATATTATTTTAGTACCTGAAATATATAACATTTTCATAAAATTATTATACTTAGTTCACGAGAGAAAATATATTCCTCTAAAAGAGGTATTTTGGGTTGGGGGAAAGAATCATAAAAATATGAACCTGGCTACGGTATAACATTTGGTACTTGCTTAGAATTTTGCTTTTTAACACGTTCACAGATAGACACATAAATGCAAGGTTTTTTGTAAACATATTTATTTCGGGATCAAGGAGTTCAAAGACTATTACCCATATCAATTATTTAATCACCATAAGGAACAATGATGAAGCAGTTTTTTTATGGCCAGTTATTGCATTTACAAGGTGACGTCCGCTGCAGCAAGGTTTCAGATGCAAGTGTTGGAGACATTGAGATGTCAAGCCTTGATTGTTACGTCACGCCAAATGCATTCCTTCCTTAGGAACTCTAAAATAACCTTGTCATTCTACAAAACAGACCTGCCAGATTTATGTTATGAAACTGTCTGTCAGGATTTTGTTGAAGAACCTCAATTTATGTTGTAACATCACAATGACTTTTATTTTAAATTCAAAGAATAACTTAAAATTTAGTTTATAGTAGCAGGTATAGTTGAAGCGAAACAATTTTGTTTATGCTGGGCATCTAGTAACAATAAGCATTGCTGGAAGGTTGTAACCTTACAGTTCAGTCTGTGTACTAAACATGTTCAGAATAACCCATAGATATTTCTTTAGAAATTTCTACTGTATGTTATACTTTATTTGAGAGTTGTGACGTATTTCAGCCGGGAGCGAGGCCTGCAGTGCGCGTGACGTTAGGCAAGAGCCGTGTAGTACCAGGTTGCCTATACAAATGACGCTCTAAGTAGAGCATTTGAGGGTTCAGTCAGGTGTGGCGCACTTGATGATAACAATGTAACTGCCACGTACCAAATGAAACTGTTAAATTTACAATGTGACAATTTATTGAAGGGAAAATATACATACAAGAAAGACTTGGCTGATTTATACAAGAATGTCCCCCAAACCAGATTTCCGAGGTTGTATTCACTTGCCGATCGGGCATTGTTTATGTTTGGCTCGACATATATGTGCAAACATTTTCTTTTCTGTTATGAAATTAGCTAATCCAAACCCCGAAGTACCTTGTCAGAATACAATCCTACATGCAGCCTTCGATTTCAAATTTCCCAGATATTACGTCCTGACATTGATAAACTACTTAAAGAAAAACGAAACAGAAAGTGTCGGGAAATGTCCACGTAATTTTGTTCTGAATGGGGCTCCTCTAATTTGCAGAGAAAATTACTTTGTATTTTATTTACTTTGTAACATGTCTGACCTTCAGATAAACTACGAGTTGAAGTTTTAAATATTTTCTCATAGCACAGAGTTAAACTATAATTGTTTATAAACTGTGACCGATTGTATGTATGTATGTATTTATTAACTGCAATTGGGTACTATGTGTAATTAAAGCAGTCAGTATTAATACTACAAGACCCAAGATGTAGGTTGTACATATTATTAATACCCGATGTTTTCCTGTCTTTCCTACGCTGCCAGAACCCCAACACATGAAACTGTTTGCTTCCTCTTGGGCAGCAGAAATCAGCGCGGTGACGTCACACGCTAACCTGCCTTTCGTTCGGGGGCATATTTGGCGGTTAGTGTTGACGGAGAAGACGTCACATCACCATTGCCTGTCTTCCCCTGCTTTAATCATATAACAGCTCGCAGATGAGGTTGTTGAACTTTTTCAAATAAATAAAATGTATTCATTCACCACATGTGTTTCTAATAGAGCTCTCCCTCTTGTCCTTTATGAGCTAGTACAGGCTCTATTGAACTCTTGCAGTACTGGAAAATAAGGAAGTTAACTCTCTAACAATTTTCGTTTAAGCTAAAGGCTGATACAGGATGGTATATACCAAGGTGTGCCTAACTGGTGGGATCTTCCTGCATGTTCTTGCGAATGATGGCTGTTTGCGTGAGAGGATTCACCAATTTTAAAAGTTACCTTGTCTTATTAGCGCCTGATGAATCACGCGAGCTTCCGGGCCACAATCACCCTTGTCCATTAGCCATGCTGAGGAATCAAGGAGACGATGGTGCATTTTCCAGCCAAGCCTTTTTCTTGGAACGTAGCACCGTGCTTGTTTGTACACAATTAGCGCTCTAGGGTACTCCCCACAGCTATTCTTCGAATATAGGACTTTCCATTCGTCTTTCAGGCATGAGATTTAGAGAAATAATCGAATTTGAATCGAAGCATTTTGTGCTTCAGCCTGTTATAAAAATCTACATGTTGTGCTTAATTCAATTAAAGGGAGACTAAATGATAAAAATTTACAGAAAACAACACATTTTTAAACTTTTGTGCAGTGTGATTAATTAAAATACCTATACTGTTTAGTTAGGCTGACCTAATGATTCCAAAAATACAGGTTCAAACGTGACCAAGGCTAACAAATTTTATGTGCGCTTAAAACGATCTCAGCAGATCTGTTTCAGTAGATTTAAAAGCATGCACAAGAACTCCTACGAGATGAAACTCCTGCACACCAGCAATGGTGTAAAGATGCTGGAAGTTAAGTGGCATACATTTTATCATTGCTTGCATAATACGTAATATATTCAATATGTACTTAAAATTACATGTGTTATATTCACATGCTTTTGTCTACTCATTCTTCATCGAGCTATTGTTACACCTGCTCTTCTTTTGTCTTCTTAAGTAAATTAAGATAAAAGTTTGTGGAATGATAAGAGAACAGAAGCAGCTTAAGCAACAATCAAATCATTCAAGAGCTGGTCATTAAGTGATAGCTTTGTACTCTGTTATCTTTGATTAAGCAAGTAGGGGGGCGGAGAAAAAATCAAACATTTACTTCAAAGTGTAGGCACATACAAATCAATAGCAACGAAAATTGAAAGTGGTTATATAAAATTTTATATATATTTGTGCTTAGACGAGTTCTACACTTTTTGCGTCGCAAGATTTTGTCCATGTCTTACCATTTACTAACTGTGCAAAAGTCATCTACAGTAAATAAGACTTCTAGGGTATTCACAGAAAATTCTACATATAATGTAATTATTCATAGAATGTCTTAGACGTATGTATTTAAATACAGATCATTTCAGACATTTTTGAGAAAATCAAAGTACATGATAGTTTGGGGTGGAGATCTTTTCAAAATCTTATGTGACATTCTTGGTAGATGGAAAATTTAAATACAAAGTTTGGTATTTAACCCACATTTCAGAGTTATAGGTTGAAAAACCAACATATATAATGCAAGCATAATATAGCATAATAAATAATACACAAATTATATATTTTAATCAGATGAAACAATTCACGCAGGATAGAAGATAAGTACAATGAAAAATTAAATATAAATCAAACAGAACCGATATTTAAAATTAGGTGACTATGCTGAATTTGAAATGACGTAACATAAATCTGAACAAAATATTAGACATATAGCGTCTCATACCCTGAATTCTAGGCACTTTGCATGTGAATTCTTTCTTCAAAGGTAGGTAGAAGAGTATTTCACCCTAAATACAGTATTTTGTTTTGAGCATTATTAAACAAAAGTTAAGGAGTATTAGGAAAATTTATGCTCCCGCATGTGTATATATATATCTGAACAGATTAACTGAGCGTTAGTACTATTTCAGAATTTCGCAATATTACAACCACAATTGCTTTTACTAAATTCCTCCATTTCAGACATTAAAATATTACACTTGTTATTTTCTAAAAAGCAGCTGAAACAACTGAGATTTTCACACTTAGAGCAAGCTGTTTATCTTAATTGTTTTTGAAAATATACTTTTTAGGGAAATTGGCTAATAACGTTACAGGTATCAGAAGATAACATTTTCTATTAGTTCTATTACACCTATATTACGTCTCCCAGGAGGAAAGGATGAAGTAAAGGCAACACAGATAGCTACAGGCCTTAGGGCAGTCATTCCACAAAGACATACGGAGGTTTCTAACATTTCCAGACTCGAGGATGTGTCATACGGGAGTTACCTAGAAAGAGCTTTGAGCGACCCGCCGGTCAAGCAGCCCTCTAGGTCACGCAGCATAATCTTTCATTTGAGCAAACATCCTGAAACAGTTGTTTTTATTTATACCCCAAATATGATTTTTGTTAATGTATGTTATTTTAAATTTGCATTAAAAGTGTTTAAGAAACAAATTATTATAAAATGTTAAATTATCTGTGATGTGGACGAGATCAGTGAGTGAAAGGAAGACGCGTGATATTAAAAGTTATTGATGTTTAAAAATGTGTGTAGGCTTTGGTCGTTATGGCAACGAAAATCAATAGTCTTGTTCTTCTTAAAAAGGTGCAAATGAGCAAGACGTGTTAGTGAAAGTATTCAATAGTCTTCTTCTGTGAAAAGACGCCGAAGAAACAAGACGTGCTTTCTAAGTGCTGGTGAACGAATCATAAAAGTTTTATTTAAGTATGTGAATATCGACTATTAATCTATAAATATAAAGGGAGGTGAACAAAGGATCAAATTAATGATTATTTCTTAAATTCCATCAAGAAACTTATTTATTTCGAGACCGTGACCATGAGAGAAGAGAGCTCATATTTTGACGAAAGCTAGACGAGACAAAGTTTTGTGCAACAAATTTATAACCATAAAATTATTTAAAACTATTAAATAATCTCCAGCTTCAACAAAAAGAATAAAATTTTCTTCATCATTCACTTTAAAAATAATACAGCAAGCTACATCTTAATTTGGAACTTCACTATAGCACCTGCGAAATCTCTACAGTCCGCACATCTGTCTGAACACAGCCAATCACCACGAAATCTAGAAGCACACTTGAAAGATGAGAAGGATACGGAGTGGAAGGAAAATAAAAGAAAGGATGCGGTGGTAGATGAGAAACCTACCAAATTTTCGCCCGCCTCGGTAGCGTGGTAGTAGCATGTCTGCCTCACGTTCAAGTGGTCCCGAGTTCGAATCTCGGTCAGGGCGAGTTACCTAGATAAGGTTTTTTCCGGGGGGTTTCCTTATCCTAAAAGACTAATGTCAGGTAACTTTAAGCTCCATGGATCCCGGGCTCATTTGAGCATCATTTCACCCATTCCATTCATCGTCCGATATGACAACGTCGGAGGACGTAAATTACAAAAAAAAAAAAAAAAAAAAAAAAAAAATCCAACTACCGACTATGGAAAACCACATAAAATCCAAGGTTAGAGGGGATAGCTGAAAGGAATCGAACCTGGGAACTCCAGAATGCGAGCCTTAAATGTTAGCGAGAGTTGCTATTGCTTGGTGCATAGACGAACATAGACAATACAATCCTTGTCATAAAGAACTATCACAGGGCAAATGTATTGCGGAAAAGTAATAAATCATAAGGGTATAATTTGCGAAAAGGAAGACAGGTATAACTACATAGTTTTTCTTGCAGAAGAAGATATACGATATTTATTTATTTATTTATTACCATTTAATTTCTGTACAGAAATATTTGCTTTTTCAGGATACAGTACAAACAATACAAACTAGAAATTCAGAAAATACAGGATTAATTCTGCATGCAATAATCAGATTAAATTGTATCAATGTCAACAAATACAGAAAACTTACATGAATTGTCCACCATTAGTATCATAAAATTATTCTCATGTAATCATTTACTCTACTTAATCTGGTGTCTAAAATATTCAAAGAACTCTTGAGTACTATAGAAGCACTGATTTATTAAAAATGATTTCACATCTCTTCTGAATCTTTTCTTATCATTGATTTTGATTTTCTTTAAGATTAAGTTATACATGTGAACCCCTTTATGAAGTACAGAGTTAAGCTTTTTATTTGATCTTGATCCCAGTATATGTAATTTAGTATTATTCCTAGTATAATGTTCATGAATAGTGTTATTTGTTTGAAATATTGTATGTTATTGTTTATAAAGCATACGGTTTCTAAGATATAAAGACATGGCAGAGTTAGTATATCATTTTCCTTAAAATATTTCATACAATGAGTCCCTTTACTTAGATTAAACATTCTTCTTATTATTTTCTTTTGTGTTACAAATAAATCTTTTATTTCTGTAGCTGATCCCCAGATAAAGATACCATATGCAAGATAAGACTGCACATGTGAATAGTAAATCATCTTTAATGTTTGTGTATTACAAATTTTCCTTAGCACTGATATTATGTAGTGGGCTTTATTAATTTTTGCAGTAATATACTGAATATACGGCTTCCAGCTTAAAAATTTGTCAATAATTACCCCCCAAAATTTTGTTTCATTGGTATATTGTATTACTTCATTGCCAAAAGCGATTACAGGAGCTATATTAGCTTGATTTCTATTTGATAGTGAAATATGCATACTTTGTGTCTTTTTAATATTAAGTAGTAATTTATTATTAGTTAGCCAATGCATCATATTTGTCATCACAGTATTAGCATAATGTTGCAATTCAGAATTATTGCAGCCTCTGATTATTATATTAGTGTCGTCAGCATATAGAATAGTTTCTGCATGGGGAATATTAAGTGGAAGGTCATTAATATATACTAGAAAAAGCAGTGGTCCCAGGATAGAACCCACGAGTATAATGTAACAAATCTGTAATTTGAACCTTTTAAACTGCTGCATGCCTTGTAAATAAAGTTATTGATCGAGTAATGCTCGTTTGATGTGTACTTCCAAATAAGTGATTTTAAATTACAGTTCTCTGAAAAGGAAGTGCGTCTCTTTTCCTCTGCAATTTAATTTTACGCAATTTTAGATACTCTAGAGCAAACCTTAGCTTTAATTTCACTTAATTGCAATGCTGGTCAGGTTTCGTAACATTGTTGCTAGTCAATGGACAAAAACCCACAAGTGTCAGGTTATAATAGTTTACAGCTAAACCTGGTGCAATAACCCTTTCTCAACTACAAATTGCTCGGCATAATCAAAGAGACCGTTTAGTTATGACGTTGCTGGTTGTTCAAGCACGATGAATCATGTGCTCTCTCGATTATGACGTAACTTTATATGAAACTGCTGGAGCTATATCGATTTCACTAAAATAAGTTCAAGGAATAAATTATTTATTACATTTTCCTTGAGCTTTGTTCGTTTATGTCTTAATAAATACTTCTTTAGTATTAACTTAATTCTCCTTTATTGAACACACATGAGTGTTTAATTTCATAGCCTTTAACTGTCATAATGATAAAATATAACAAAGTATTACAAACTTTGGTTCATTAATAGCATTTTTTGCAATCGCAGCATCACTTAATAAGATCAAAGGTTCACAATGTATTAGAAAGTATTGGTAATCCACAGGGAATTCCTGGAACATCGAATAAAGACAATTCAAGAATTTAAATTTAAAGATCTTGGAGCGTCACGTGTGATTCAAAATTCATTGGTTAAAAAAAGTCAATTGGATTTGACACTGAGCAAAGGAATATGCAATGGAATTTCAGTACTAAACTCTTATGCTTGTTGAAATAGATATGGAGTATTGAAGGAGATATGGGTCAGTAAACGTTCGAAAATATTGAAGCCTTCAAAAATGTTAATTAATTACAGAACTATTAGACTAAAGTAATTTAAGCATAAATTTAAATTAATTAGTTGAATACATTAACATTAAAATTGACTATAAATATGATAGTTTGTAAATGTTAGGCCAACATTTATGATACTGCATGTTTGCACTTTTATACTTCATTATTGATAGGGGTATCTCTTAAAAGAGAAACCAATAAATGAGACCGGAACGAAATTGAAAACTATTTTATTTATTTAAAATGGAAGAACATAGTTAAGTTCCGATGCAGTGAATCAATAATATCATACCTAGAATATAAACCTTTCAGCATAAAAATTGAGGTTTGAATAATCGCAACGTAAAGCTCTATCTTTGACCAAATAGACGATATTGACCTATGAGTGAATTATGAGAAAAATTTGGATACAAAAGTATATATTTTTTAGCTAAACTCCATACTTATATCGGTACTTCATACTTCTATTTCAAATAAGATATTTAAAACACAATTATTATTTTTTATGCTGAGCAGAAAGTTTTACATTTTCCTTGATAGTGTTGCAAAACCTGTGCTTAATATAAGTAAGATATTTTGAAACACAATCTTTATTTTTGTTCTAATTGGATTACTGGGCACTAATTTGCCATAAGAGCAGCCCAAAACCTGTACTTCAAACAACTGTTTCTTTAATTTAACCCAGTTATTACCAATGTCCCAAAGCTCGCTGGTAAGAATTAAAATTCAGGAGTTAAAAATTATAACGTAATATCTTGACCTATGTCAATCTTTATTCTGCAATTTTACTTCTTAAAAATTAAGCAGATTAATTTTATTCAACAGAAGTTATTACGTGAAGTAAATACATATATTGTGCTTGCGATCAATATGAGGAAGTACTTTATTTTGTTAGAGCTTAAGTCACTTAACACAGCCTAAGCTCCTTTTAGTCATTATACCTCTATTGAAGGCTTAATGTCTCAATAACCCGGAAATTTTCTAATAAAAATGGCTTGGGATATTCAGGATAAGAGAACGAATATAATGTTGCTGCAGAGCGACATCTGTGACGCAAGCCTCCAACTAACAAGCCATGCGGTACTGAGGAGAACCTTGGAAGGTCATCGACAACGTATCAAAATGTAGAACAGAGTTGCAGGGAGATGTTACTTTCACTTTCAATCTCTTAATACAGAGTTTGTTTGAAGACTGTCAACGAAATTTGTTTAGTTTCCCTCTTTGTTATTACATTAATTTTTATTTTGTAAATTTGATAGAGCTACAGGCTCTAAATACTACGGTTGACAAAACTAAATACATCAAGAGTCAAGTAGAAAAGATATTGAAAGGCTATACTTGGAAATAAATGAAGCCAAACTATGTAAGTGAAAAAAAAAGTTTACAGGAATTGTTAGCATATACCCACATTACTTGAAGTATGATGTATATAGAATAAAGAAATGAAGTATTTCATTTTAGATGATATATTCTAGAAATTTATTCATGTTATTCATAAAGGCAAGAGAAGCATGGGTAATCTAAATGGATTTGGAAGATTGGCTCTCTTGTAAAATATGAAGAAAGTATTTTAACTAACATTTTTCAGAAATGGATAGAAGAACGTGATGTAATTTATAACTTACAGATAGGTATGAGTGGTATACCTATAATTAAATAAGAATGAGATATAGAAATGTTACATTTTTTCGTTCGATGCTGGCTTAAACGATAGACCAAAGTCATAAAACAAAAAAGAACTATGAAATAAAAATAACAGATATTAATTATATGTTAACTTCAGGTAAAAATAATATTTTCTATATAAAAGTTAGGGAAGAGAAGTTATCCTGAGGCATCCTATAAAAGGTAATCAATAATAAGTCGAAGTTATGGCTATTAAAATATATATTATTATGGCTATTAAATATGAGTTACTAACAAAAAAATAATAATAAAATGCTGGCTGTTCTAAACAGTAAACGATATATTAATAACTATTCCAATTCCTATTAAATATTCAAAAAATCTTAATAAAGCATATGCTCCTTCTTTCCTTTACAAATTGTTTTAAGACTGGATTACTTAACGTAAACTTGCAATTTCATAAATAAAGGGAGTTTAGGAATACTGCAGGTCTGGGTTTTGAACAATTCAAGAAGATTGTAGAATTTTGTTGTTCCATTTATACCCCGTCTTTAACTGCAGCGGTCGTTCTCTTTGGAACATATTTATGGTGTTAACTAGTAAACGTTGGGTTGCATCATTATATCACACACACATTCGCACTCTCATTCATACTCCAGACTCTGGGGAAGATGGGTGATCACCTTGGTGGGAATCGAAGCCGGGAATCGAACCTGTGACCCCTGGGAAGGGTGGCAGGTGCTCTACTGACTGAGCCATGGAACCAACCACGACAGATTTTATGACTATTAAAGGTATATTTTCTCTTTTACCGAAACAGTACTTATGATATTATATTGGAATTCAATTTTAAAGACGAATACTGTGGTTTAAAAAAATAAATATACTGCTAAAAACTAGAATAACGCCAAAGAAAGGAAGACGTTATAAAAAAGTTGAAGATTACTATTTGAAAAATAGAGGGAGAAGTAAATGGAGCGTACCTTTAGAAAAGCGAAACGAGCTGTGTTTGTAATTAGGTCTTGGAAAAGGTTCCATTATTTTACAAGCTTAAGATGTTATAAAGCACTTAATGATATAAATTGGAAGGGCAAATATTAAGATGAATAAGAAATAAGTTTTGTGCAGAGATATCTTTTAGAGCAGTAAAAGTATGTTATACTCAGGTCATTTGTGTTATAATAGATTTTATAAAGTATTAAAATTATAAATTTATTATTTTTTTTACAGACCTTACTAGAAATCACTGTAAAATATAATTCAATGTCTACCTGTATTCATGAATGGAATTTACTAGCTTTAACCAAAATATATGTCCTCCGAAAATATCACATTTGTAACAAAATGACAGATGGATATGTGCATACTGTCAAACATTTTAGGAACATATTTTATAAAAAAATGTGAAAATATCATAACACACTATGTGTTTATGCTAATAAGCTTTTAAAAGGTACACCATCAGTGGACTATTGTAATGTGCATTGTGCAAAAATGTTCAGACTTGTATGCTTACTTGTGTGAGAGAACATAGTTTTGGATTATGGGGGGGGGGGGCGGAGGCGGGGGGAAGGAGAAGTATAAAAAATCGGTAAAATAGAAGGAATTTTAGAATTTGACGCAAAGCTTACTGGTACAGAGAGTAATTTAAACAGGACAGACTACAAAAATGGCACACAAACATATATGGTACAGTTACTATGAAAACTAAAGCTTTGTGATTTTGTAGTTTGATTGTCTCCTTAGTGCGATGGTAACCCTGCAGCTTATCAAGCGTGAGACCGGGCCGTAATTCCCGGTACCGACGTGGGAATTTTCTACTGCAGAAGAAAACGGATCACGGGTGTTCGTTAAGACCCTAAGGGACAAATTAAGGAGCTGCTTGATTTAGAGGTGGTGGCTGCTAGTTGCAAAGGCCTCAATAATGGCCAGGAGGTACCGGGTAGCTGACCATGTTCTAGCCTCTAGTACTGCACTCCAATCATGACGCCTGTAGTAGGCAGAGGTGGGCGACGCATTGGTCGGGCATACCTCTTACCTAGAACGGGGCGCTGTGCCATGGGTTTAGTTAGATGTGTTTTTTTTTTTTTTTTTTTTTTTTTTAGCGTGGTGCGTTTTTAATCCAAAAATCTAAAAATAGATTTCGTTTACATAATTCCTATATATCACTTCGGTTGCTCCTTAACTGGGTTAAATAGAAACTGAGTGAGTATTTAGGAATGGCGTGTCATGGAAAGAGCACAGATATTACTTCTGAATTTAGGAGAGGAAAACTTAAAATAAATATTTAGATAGTTAAGAAAAATCCGTACAAAATAGGCATTGATATCATAGAATAGCTTATATCACTGACTTAGAAGATATCCCTAAGGGTATTAAGCGCGAATATTAACAGGGCTTTTCGACAGTTAATAAGGAGACAATTTAAAGAAACAAAAATTCATAATTTGATTAATAAAATTACAGGAAAGCTTTCGCTAACCGATTATTATTACATAAATGAAACATAAATTGGAAGATGCAAATGTATACATAATAAATAAATAAAGAAGAATAGCAATGGATAAAAAAGCGGTTAAAACTTACAGGATTCTGAATAACATTACGTGGATGAAAATAAGATGCAGGGTGTATAATAATTGACTGTAAAGAAAAGAATATTGAAACGAACTGAGCTATATGGCTCTTCGGAGATCCTTAGATAGCTGGGAGTTTCTGGTTGGGCTTAAGACCCACCGGATAACTTCAAACTGGAAATGTTAGGGACCCCACTGATCACATGACTTTGTTGCGGTGTTCAACCTCAGTTACCGGGATCTCTCTGTAATATGTACTTGTAACTTACCTGAAAATTTAATGATAAAGAAAATGTACGAAGGGACTTGTATTAGCATGGATAATGGTTTTCAGGCAATGCTACACTGAAAATTCCAAATTATGAAAAATTCCTAACATGATGATAATTTAGCCACATAAATAGAGTATAATTTTAAACTTTCATGCAAATTTTTATGTTACTACACCAAATAGCTAATTAATTATTAATTATTTTTGGTGAAAATATTGTAAAAATTAAAAATGTTCTACGCGTCAAAAAATTTGAGATTTTAAGTTGAATCTTTATTTTTGGCTAGTACAGAGCAATTTTAAAAGACCCACATTCTTATTTTTTTGAATACTCTTGTAGCATTTGTTCTCAAATGTTTTCCACGTGTTAGCTCTCAAAATTTTGAAAATATGAACTTATTTTATTCCTTAACACCATATAATTTTTAAACATGAGCATTAACAAAAAAGGTGAATGTGATTTTTTTTATTTACATATTATGGAGCTATCCTGTAAGTTTCATCAAGTTAAATAGAAAATTTAGACGCGTGGGGCTTTTTTTATACTGAAAAGTGTTAGAAAAAAGTTTCTTAGAAAATCAATTTTAAAGTCATGATTGTTACTTTTAACGATTGTAAAAGGTCTCTTTAAACTGTTACGTGATGGTCTAAAGTGATGCAAATGGTAAAAATAGCATGCCATCTATTACTACACTCAAAATGTGAAATGAAATGAAATGTATAGTGTTTAACGCCCGATTTTACCACATACGGCACCGCAGGCGTTGACACTGATGATACATGAGATGAAGATGGAGCACCAGTGGAATGAGATGGCGGGGGAAACCGGAGATCCCGGAAAAAACCGGCCCAGCACCGTGTTGTCCATCACAAATCTCATTTTGCGGTCGCCTGGGATCGAACCCGGGCCGCCTTGGTGAGAGCCAAGCGGTCTAACAACTGAGCCACGGCGCGGCCTACTGCACTCTAAGCTACCAAAAATGTCCAAAAAGAAAATTCCATGATTTTCAGCATTTTCCGCAAATTTTCAGTGTAGCCTTGCCTTAAGACAGAAACTATCAACCTGGGTGTAAGACAGGGCTGCCCAAAGTCGCTAACTATTTTTAATATTTATATCGACGCAGCAGTTACCGAATGGCAAGCTCCGTTGAACGTATATTTTAAGTTAGGTCGTGCAATCTTAAATACAGCCCTGTTTGCAGATGATCAGGTCATTCTGGCGGATACTGAAGACAGATTACAAATAGCTTTGTACCAACTCGACAAAACAATGTAAAGTATAATATCATTTCAGCAGAGAAAATGAAAGAGATGGCTTTTATTGGTAAATGCCCAATATGATCCAAAATGCTCTTCAAAAACAAAATACTAGAACAAGTTAAATATTTTAATTACTTAGGATGTGATATTTCCTATGAATGTGATAGAGATTTAAAACAAAAGATGTATAAATTTCAAAACACATTTGGCACTGTAAAACGAACATTTAAAAAAAAGAACAAGATGAGATATCACATTCAAGTTTTTTAAAGCTATGGCAGTGTTTGTTATATCTTATGGAGCCGAAACCTGGACCTTGAACAGAACTGTTACAAGAATAATTGAAACAGCTGAAATGAAATTTTTTCAGGTACGTAGCTGGCTGTAGTCTTAAAGATCACATTAAAAGTGAAACAATAGGAGAACAACTAAAAATATTTACTTTAAATGACAAACTCAGAGAGTACGAACTAAAATGGCAAGATCATCTCTCTCGAATGCCAGAAGAAAGACTCACCAAACAGGGCTTGTAGTATAAACCAGTTGGTATTAGAGATGTTGGAAGACCACGGAGACGCTGGGAAGATCCCTTTTGAGCCGAAACAGTCCGATCTGGCCTATCTTCAAGGTTGATGATGATTATGATGAACTTACCTGAAATAAAATTGAAAGGAACAGGAAGCCTAAAGTAAGTGTTATATAAAGAAATGAATGTAAACGTGATTCCATAAAATGTGATTTATTTTATTTGAATTTTTAAATTATGGACATGACAAGCTTTTCTGTATTCTTATTAACACAGAATATTTTGTAGCCGTTATCCATATTCCTCTCAATAACTGTTTTATTGCAATTAAGATATTCATGTTAAAGAATGAGAATTATATAAAGGAACTGTCAGAATAGACTACGTTTAGACAGTGGAATGACAACTTTAAAGTTATTTTATTAAATGTTTATTTTAAAATCTTTATTATGGATTATCAAAGTTATTCAAAGTCTGGAACTATATTTTACGAACGCATAGCTTGTGATATATTGAAACACATTCCTTACACATATTAAACATTTTAAAAACATTATATACACTCCCCTCCACAAAAAGGAACGCACTTACATGGGTATCTGATAAACTTTCCGTGCATGCTTTCTAAAATAGCAACACATTATTTAAATTATTATCAAAATTATTATGTTAATGACATGTTGTAATGCATCCAACGAATAGCGACATCTAAGAAGACAAAAACTATTTGATGATAGTTTAACTGACTTATACTTCGTTTTCACCGAGTAAATAGAGATTCAGTAGGAATTAGCACAGACTGTCTAGTTGAGGTGTTTTGTTGTAGTTTTTCATTCATTAGAAAGGTGAAAGTAATCTTCATTTGGCGTACAGATCTCAAGCTATATATAAGGGGTCTTGTTTAAGACCTCCTTCAGTCAAGTTACTTAAATGAAAGTTTGTTATTGACAGAAAGGATTCTTGGAACCATCTTAGGACACTCAGCCTGAGTGTTATACCTATGTAATGACTGAACTTCACCACGAATTAACTGAAAATACATCACCATACGTGAATAGTATGAACTATCTAAAGAATGGTTTAAACAGTTTTTGTATATGAAGCACTGGCATGCTTTTGGAATTCACGTTATAAGATAGAAAGAGCTGAAATGTTTTCTGCTTGAAGTTAACACCATATCGTCGTCGTCATCGTGATGATACTGATGATGGAAACGTAGAGTCAGACTGAAAAATTCAATGCCATAGCCGGGATTTGAACCACGGATCTTCTGGTCTCCGTCCAGCCGCTCTAACCATTGAGCCACTATGGCCAACGTGCCGATATGACATTAAATTCTCCAACTGACCCGTATTTTTTCCGGTAAACCACTTAGGAGTTCTCATAAACACATGAGACAACTACCTTAATGGCGACTTACAACATGTAAGTACTTCAAGGCCCGGGCTTTATAGTTAACCACTAGTAGGTCAATTAATGAAAATTAATTTTTCGTTATTAATTACGTTTCCATAATTTAGCCTACACACGGCCAGCGTGAAAGAACAATTAACTTCCATTAATTGACCTAATAGTGGTTGATTATAAAGCCCGGGCCTTGAAGTACTTACATGTTGCAAGTCGCCATTAAGGTAGTTGTCTCATGTGTTTATGAGAACTCTTAAGTGGTTTACCGGGAAAAACACGGGTCAGTTGGAGAATTTAATGTCATATCGGCACGTTGGCCTTAGTAGCTCAAAGGTTAGAGTGACTGGACGGAGACCAGAAGATCCGTGGTTCAAATCTCGGCTATGGGATTGAATTTTTCAGTCTGACTGTACGTTTCCACAATTTAGCCTATACACGGCCAGTGTGAAAGAACAATTAAATTCCAGATATTGATGATATTTGTATCTTACATATTCTGAATTTTCAAACTTCTCTATCCTCCCATAGGTTCTCAGGAACGTTTTTCTTTTTCATCTTCTTGGCAGTTCATTAAAAACCATGTTTTCTGCAGACTGCCTCTCTTCTTTCTGCTTAAAATATTCCATCTTACACCTTATTTGGTAATCTTCCCTCCCCTACTCTTCACACGTGTTATTCAGTTTCTATATTATGATGTGTTGCTGAACCATTTATTCCCAAATTTCTCCATTTCTACTTTTTTCTATCCCATGGCCCATTTGCTCTAAAAATTAATTCCTTTTTCCAGTAATTTGCTTTCTACTGTTCCTTTTACTGGCCATATTTCTGAACCATTTAATTATTTTCATAAAATTTGAATCATAAATACATTGTTCTTTGCTTTTTCTGATATAACTCTTTCATAGTGTTACAGCCAGTAGAAATATTCCTACTCTGCCCGAAGTGCTTCTGTTCCGAATTTGTTTTTTACTCACCATCTTTATACATGGTAATAGTTTGTGGTTCTCTGGGGTTTATTTTTAAAGTTATTATTTCGTACCATACCTTATTGAATTCCGTCTGTGTATCTATATTTCATTTTTGTTGTTGTTGGTCAAACTACTTTTCTCATATGCTGACATTAATTTCTTCATGATGAATTCGTATTTTCTTAGTCTTGTGCTACTAATTATTTGAACATGTCATCTTCTTTAGGTATTTGGGTGGATTTGCATATCTTTCTCCAGGATTTTAGTGCGTTCTCTAAATAAATATTGTTCATATAAAATGTTATTTTATTTTATTTCCTATTTTAATTTATGAGAAGGTAATTAGTCACGAATTAGTTTAAAGGAGACAGAACACAGAACTCAGATGGCCATATGGTTGTTACATCGTGCTTGCCAATGCTTAAACTGCTTCATCCTGTCTCAATTACGTCTTTCTAAATACCTATTTTAATTATACACTGCGCATTACGAGAAAGTGGCGAGTAAAAATACATGCATGATACTTTCGATTTCTGTTGCCATGTGTTAATTAACAGCATCTAACGTCTTCGTTAAGTGTAACAACTGCTTAGGGCGAATGACCTTGAGAGCCGCTAGCTCGTTAGTTGCATTATACCCTATTTCGTGCCTCGCCATGTCGGTAATTGTTTCCGTTATTTTAAGGACCATCTCTGAAATCAAACAAAAAATTACAATCACCTATCCAAGAGTGGAACTTGTTATCCTTTCTTGGTGGCACACTCAACGGATTTCTCAAGAATTCGGTGGTGACTAAGAAGACGCCAGTATTTTAAATATAAATAAAAAGCACCACGGTGCAGAAGTTATAACAGAAGTTAATAGCATTATTTCATCCTCGTTTTCTATACTTATTCTATCCTGGATAAAGAGTAGCATGGAAACTGGTCTTAGGTCCGTACAACACTTCTTCCTCATCTCTCTCGAGATTAAAGTTCATAGATGCATTAATGTTTGAGCATGATCAATTTATGAAACGTTTACGTGAAGCAGGACTTTACAAGGTTAAACACAGCTGTAGAATGAGCAATGAGGATGTGGAACTGTCTATACTGTCCACAAACGGAAAGAAGGTTCCTGAGAGGAATGTGCCACCCTTACACAGTGGGACAAGGACAGTGAATGGTTGTGACAGAGAACGCACGCTACACAAAGAGCAGAAACATGAAAAAAACACGTGTCCTCTTCCCTGAGTACACTAAAATCGAGAATATTTATTTACAAAAGTAGAAGGCATCAGAAATTTTTGAATGGGCTGTAACTGAACTGACCTGGAGTGACATAAACCTGTAGAGGGAGGGTGTAGGAACCTACTCCAACCTCGCTGCGTCTCATTCCCCTGGGACTTTCTTTGCTGTGCCAGGAAAGATCTGGGAATTAATTGACGATATTGGAACCAAAATCCAGGGAACAGATTTTGGGAAACGATGACGACATCCTTTCCAATAATAAACTCTTTAGGCTGACGTGTGGGAGATGAGTATAACTTCAAGAAACCACTGCCGTTATTTATCTATATTTTTTCTTTTTTCACAGTAAGAAAAGAGAAGGCTGTTTAACATTGTCTTTATATTTTATTTACGATTGCATTTAGTTAATTCAAAGTTATTGTGATTTCAAGACGCCAACTTGCACTTGGATGTCATCCTCGTAGAATCCAACATTTTTCTCTACGGGTTGCCTACAATTCTTATACTTTACAATGGAAGTATAAATGAATAAATTGGATGTATCTTTAATTCTTAAAAGTTTGCTTTATGCAGTAGACAATTAGAAATATTAATGTTACATATATAATTTCCCTCGAAATAATATTTGTAGAATTTTTCAAATTTATTTGTTCTTTTATCAACTAACTCGTGATGAACTATTACTATTTTCTCTCTATTACTAAAAATATTACAATAATTTATCATTGTTTCTATGTTTTGCAATGCTGAGGTTATTTATCTGCGAAGAGCGTAAATCAAGTATTAATTATGGCCACATTTGGGTTCAGTTGCTTTCAGCGTTCAGACATTACTAATCTACGCATATAATTGAATACAGAAATGCAATGGTGACTTTTACACAGCTTGGCTGCCCTCTTTGTTTCTAAAAATGTCTGGAAAATATTTATAAATATTACAGGATAACCTGAAATCAAGAGCAATACATGTGTGCATATAAGAGGTGTTCTTTAGTTTTAAAAAAATACTACTAGAAGGAATTGAAAAAGGTAACGTTTATGAAGGAAAGCAGGTATGAAGTATGTGCATACTCACTGAGGTAATCGTATAGTTCATAATTCAAAATAAACCAAACAACGAATGGTTTGAATACTAAAGGATGGGACCTCATCATTTGACCCAAGTATATTATTAATGTCAGAAATGCAATGCATACCTTCTTTACAGCAGTTGATGCTATTGATAGTGAAGGTACAGTGCTGCTTCAGTGAATATAACTAAAGGGTGCGTGATGGTATCAAATAATATAAATTAAGTGTAACATTTCATGTTAAGGATTGCCATCATTAAATCCATTATTGACTAATGCCATGTCTGTGAATTGGAAACTATATTCAGGCTTGTTAATCTGAAATATAAGGGATAAGGGTATAGACTATAAGGATATATTAGGTGAGCTTAGGACACTATGACGCAATCTCTGAAACTTGTGTCTTAATAGTGTACTTCGCTAGGTATAATGATCAATTGAGAGTCTTTACACAACTATAAACTAAAAGTATTAGGAAAAGGAAAGGAAGCTTTCAGCAATTTAAACACGTATAACCATTGGGGAAAAATTATTGGAACAGATGCCCAAGTTTAATTGGTGTATCAGTTTGCATCCCTGCCCCCCCCCCCCCAATACGGAAGGCGAGATCCAGTGGTTCATTTATTTAGTCTTTTATTATTGATCAGAAAATAGTAAAACTTCGGACGATGAATGAAATGGGTGAAATGATGCTCAATGCATCATTTCACCCATTTCATTCATCGTCCGATATGACTAAGACGTAAATTACCACAAAAAGAAAAACTAGAGCAAGGGTGAACGCTTAAAGAATACACAAATCTCATGCTTTGTGTTTCCTATATCTTTTTCCACATTAGCACATTCTTAAGAAAAATGATCATTAGAACCCAATGCGTCAAGATATTTTAATATTCTTATATTCTCTTTAGCAAGAAATGAAAAATTAATAGTAATGTCTGGCATTGTTATATTACTTTTAGACTGTCGTGTATAGACCAGGAGGTAGATTAATACATATAATATTAAAAATGATAGTAATAATGATGACCTCGCTTTAGAGGAAACAAATTTTCAGAGTTTCGGGCAATTATTATCTGCACCTTCATATTAAGAGAAACCTTGGGTTGAGCAAAGGCTTCAACGTAACTGATTGCATCATTAGAGAGAAAAATAAAGTAACGGTTTAGTGATATTAGTTATGGATATTAAACAGTAGAATTGCGTGCTATTAAGAAATTAAACAACCTTCATAAGCATTGACTATGTTCGAAAGAGATGATGAAAACGATTTAATTTTTTTATCAATTATAACTACTCTTTTTTACGGAAACGCCACGTAAATGTCTGTTTTAATTCTGCAGACCAATTCCTAGTCACATGTTTATTAATACAGACGAGAAAATGAGCATATTTTCATTAATAAATGCAGTATGTGCATCCCCATTTACTGAATCGTTATTTGACATATATAATTAAAAACTATTATAATCAGTAAGGCAACTTCCTAACAGGAAATAAACAGCTGAACTCTAAGTACTTATTAAGGTGAAAGTTTATTATTATTTCTAAACCAGTTTGTTGCTGATGTGTACAATAAAAATGAATTATTGCTTGTAAATTAAAGTTATTAGATTAACGGGGTACTACAGTGTAGAGGATTCTACGAATTTCAAATATATCTGAATCATCAGATGACTGAAATGCAAGTAATGGTCTCTTAAACCAGCATGGAAGAGATTTTTACCTTTATCTTTAATTTTTTTGTTCTTTTATTTGGGTTTAAAAATTTAAAAATTTTATAGAATTAAATATTCTTTCTCAGGAAAGGCAATACTGGAGCTAGCAGGTCCAGGAAATCAAATTATTATAAAAGAGGAAGTAAGGATTGTTAAAAAGATCTATAGGTCAACGGGCGATAGCCTTTGTGCTCTCTTCAATTACTCATACCTACTACTAGTGCTGCTGTTGCTGCTGTTACTACTACTACCACCACCACCACTACTACAATTGTTAATTAATGATTACTACTTATTACTACTTTCTGATACTGCTAAGCTGCAATTATTTTTTACCTAAAATGTGTAACCTACCATGAAAATCATTTAAAGTTTACCAGACCCTAACATCCTATGGCAATAAATTCCAGAGTCAAAAGGTCCTCACAGTGAAAGATGAGTATAGGGTGATCAGTAAAGTGGTATTGAATGTATGTGATGATTTTCGAGCGTGTGTAGATGAAGACAGACTTTGAAAGCGAGAAACTCGGTATTTTGGGGAAGAAGTGTCAATAATTTTAAGAAGTGAAGATAATGAGTATTTCTGCGGTCAATTAGAATGTAAACGTCAAACATTTTCTTGTACTTTTATATAGAAAAAAGAACTTAAATATTCTGGAAATTTCCAAAAAAATGGTCTTTTGGATGACTTTTGCATAACTGGTAAGAGATAAACAAAATTTTACCGCACACAAAAGCAGAATCGTTGAAACTTAATTTGTCACATACAATTTTTTTTCGAAAATCGAACCATTTCGCATATATTCCTTCTTATTTTTTGAATTCTTCAGAAGTTATACTTTTCTAAAATGGGAAGCAGTCATTATATTTTCTATTTTCCTATCCGACCAGTTAGGCTCTTAAAACACCATCGCTTAAAGAATAAGGTTATATTACAATACCGTTTTTACAGTTACAAAATAATAATGAAAGAATTTCTGCAAATGTTTGTACAAAGGTATGGAAAGTCATATGAATGCTACACACGAGACGTTCCTTTTATTTTGTTAAATGGTTTATTAAATTCCATAAGTATATAATACCTGCATGCCAAATAAAAGATAAACGTTTATATTGAATCTGTTGTAATAATATATTTTGAAAAATAAGTTGAGAAACTAATAACCCTCAGATGTCTGTAATTCATTAGAGCTGGGAATTTCAATGAATGTAAAAGACACGAATTCTGCTCTGCTGATCTGTTTGATGTAGTTATTCACTGACCTCCAAAATCTTACACTAATGTTTCCATTACTAAAGGCAGACAGTTCAAAGAATACAGGACTTTTACAGTTGGTGCCTTTACTCTCATTTCCTCTTCCTAGTTTAACACATGCGTCATGCATCACGTCGTTATCTTCGAGGACTTCAACGTTCTTTCTTGTTTTTGTTAAATCTTGCCCCTAGCTCTAATGGCAGTAACTGTTTCTATTTGGTTACTTGATATATTAGTCATATAACCACTGGCCTCTCTATTGAGATATGCTAACTTAGAATCGCCTGTTACCAGTTAGTCCAGTTATATTATTTTGTGTAGCAGTTTGCTGTAATTAATCGTAGATGTTTTTAAATGTTTTTCTAGTAGGTAAAAGTTTCATTTAAAACAATTTGTTTCCATAAACTGCTTTACAGAATATGAAACCAGAGAAAGAAATGCGTAAGCAGTGATATTTTATATTAATGTGGTTACTCACCTTAAAGAAACTCAGAGCTTGAACAAGAAACATAAAATTTGAGCCAAGTTAAAATTAAAAGAATGGTTTGGTTCTGCAGGGATAGCATTTTTCTGCAACAATTATGTTCCGTATTTACAAATGTCTATTCTACATTTCCAACATATCAAACATTAATAAGCAAGTCCCTATTTCCCTAAAGGATTTGCAAACAGTTGCAGAATAGAATGCATTATTTTGAAGTGTGATAAGTCATATTGTCAGCAGTTCTTAGATTTGTTTGAGCATTAATAAACGCTGTTCTCTGTAGATCAAAATTCCTCGGTTATTTTCATCAAGTTCGATTTATATGCTTGTCATGTCCCTGTTTAAATGGTAGCTTTTAAATGTAAAGGCATTAAAATTTTTTATAATGCTTTTTTCATAACATGTAAACGTTCAAAGTGCTTTCCGTGGTACAAATTTCAATTAATCTGTGAGGTTTCGGCGCTAGTAAAATCCACCTGTGGAATGTTTAACTGAGCAAAATTGGATTTTCTACATTTATTTATTAAAGAAGGGATCTTTGGATTTACATCTAAAATTTTGTTACAAATACTGAAACTTGCACTGTAAGGATCCTTTTTCTGTAGCACATTAAAAGGAAGATAAATAGAAAATTATTTGCACGCTTTTAGTGGTGTAAACATGTAAAAATTAATTATTAATTAATTATCATTATCATTACCATTATTATCACTATCACTGTCATTATCATTATTATCACTATCACTGTCATTATTATTATTATCACTATCACTGTCATTATTATTATCACTATCACTGTCATTATTATTATCACTATTATTCTTATTATTAAAATTATTATCATCACTATTATTATTATTATTATTATTATTATTATTATTATTATTATTATTATTATTATTATTATTATTATTATTATTATTATTATTATTATTATTATTATTATTATTATTATTATTATTATTATTATTATTATTATTATTATTATTATTATTATTATTATTATTATTATTATTATTATTATTATTATTATTATTATTATTATTATTATTATTATTATTATTATTATTATTATTATTATTATTATTATTATTATTATTATTATTATTATTATTATTATTATTATTATTATTATTATTATTATTATTATTATTATTAATTAAAAGCATAGAATTTTAAATGTTTGGTGTATAGACCCTAAAGGAAAGAAGAAACAAATCACCGTTAACACAGAAATTATTAATAAAATAAATGAGTGAATGAATGACTAAATGACTAAGTGACTAAATAAATGACTAAATAAATGACTAAATAAATGACTAAATAAATGACTAAATAAATGACTAAATAAATGACTAAATAAATGACTAAATAAATGACTAAATAAATGACTAAATAAATGACTAAATAAATGACTAAATAAATGACTAAATAAATGACTAAATAAATGACTAAATAAATGACTAAATAAATGACTAAATAAATGACTAAATAAATGAATAAATAAATGAATAAATAAATAGATAAATAAATAGATAAATAAATAGATAAATAAATGACTAAATAAATAAATAGATAAATAAATAAATAAATAAATAAATAAATAAATAAATAAATAAATAAATAAATAAATAAATAAATAAATAAATAAATAAATAAATAAATAAATAAATAAATAAATAAATAAATAAATAAATAAATAAATAAATAAATAAATAAATAAATAAATAAATAAATAAATAAATAAATAAATAAATAAATAAATAAATAAATAAATAAATAAATAAATAATAAAATAAATAAATAATAAAATAATAAAATAAATAAATAAATAATAAAATAAATAAATAATAAAATAATAAAATAAATAAATAAATAATAAAATAAATAAATAAATAATAAAATAAATAAATAAATAATAAAATAAATAAATAAATAATAAAATAAATAAATAAATAATAAAATAAATAAATAAATAATAAAATAAATAAATAAATAATAAAATAAATAAATAAATAAATAAAATAAATAAATAAATAAATAAATAAATAAATAAATAAATAAATAAATAAATAAATAAATAAATAAATAAATAAATAAATAAATAAATAGCCCATAACTTCCCTAAAGAGCAAGGGCCTGTCACTCAGTATAGGGGG
This sequence comes from Mantis religiosa, assembly GCA_030765055.1. Taxonomy (NCBI): domain Eukaryota; kingdom Metazoa; phylum Arthropoda; class Insecta; order Mantodea; family Mantidae; genus Mantis; species Mantis religiosa. Next base: position 59,254,623 of record CM060953.1, on the reverse strand, counting down.
CAGCTCGGCCGTTTCTTACCGGGTGAGAAAATTATTAATGGTTTAGTTTAAATAAAAGATTACTTTTGAAAATATGGTGTGTTACGTACTATATGATCCCGAGGTTCCGGGTAGGAAGCTGGAAGGGGTATCAACAACGTGTCAAGCGCCACGGTTAACAATCGTCTTCTTAGGTGCCAAAGAGAAATCTTCTTCATATAACCGCATCTTAAAAGTTTGACACATATTAAGGTGAACCAGATGAAGACAAATGATGGGGAAGAAAATTTGTGGTAGTCGGGAACTACAAGAATGGCCTCAGAATCTGGGAAAATCAGGGACTATTTGCCAGGGTGCATTCAGCTTGTTTAGATCCCTGAGGGGCCTATTGAGGAATAGAGGCCCGTGGTTGCGAAGACGGTACATACCGTCAAGAGCGCATGATCTCATCTCACCCTGCACCACTGCATCCCAATCTTGACGTCTGTGGTGGCAGAGGTGGGGATGACATCAGCCGGACCTTAGGCTGTTACACTGCGGTTTAGATTTAAACAATACATTCACAAAGTATACTGGGTACAATAAATGAAATTAAATCATCATTCCGGATCTAAAAACTACACGGATTAGGCAGGTACTGCATAAGTTGATCTGGAGTTTATTCTTGGAGTACCTAGTAATGTAATAACACAGTAAAACGATCATATATGTAAGAGAGAAGTAAATTTTCCTCCTTGGCTTGCATTTATGAACCTTAAATCGTTTATTCCGACCGAGAGGCGCAGCAAATGTACTTGCTAATCAAGCAAAATGGAGAAAGTAATAACAGAGACCGGCCTTGCCCGGGTCATATGGATAGTCTACCATCTTCCAGCGTTTACGTAACAATCGCTAATGCAATCGGATTGATGTAGGTTACAAAACGGAGTTAACTGTTCAAGTCGTATATCATATGCAATACCAGGTTAAGGATCACAAGGAAACAGTATTAGAAATTAGCTCGCGCGTGTTCTTGGATAGCGTTTTCTAGCAATATTGCAAGAAAGGCACTCAAAGAGAAACCAAGAACGTCACTTTCCTTTTAAGCCTACTTAGTTGTGTCTTAATATATGAGCATTACAGCGCTAATCCTTAGTTTAAATCTTCAAGGAGAAAGTAGAGTGGTGTAAAGTTAATTTATTCAACAGACTTATATATAGAGTACCCCAGAGATCTTTGGACACAACTGGAGGAATTGCAGAGAAATAAAGAAGTTATGGTCTACGAGCCGCATTCGGAAATGCTAGATGCGATTTCTGTGGCCGATATTCCTGACCCAGGATTTAATCAGAATAATACATATTCCGAATTTTTTCTCTCCATTCTACCTCACTTCCCATTTCATATTTCAAGAACTCTTATGGTTTCTCTTCTATCTGTCCACCCTTATTGTTCTCTCACCTCACCCTTCCCTAGGCCGCGCCGTGGCTCAGTGGTTAGACCACTTGGCTCTCACCAAGGCGGCCCGGGTTCGATCCCAGGCGACCGCAAAGTGAGATTGGTGGTGGACAACACGGCGCTGGGGCTGGTTTTCTCCGGGATTTCCGGTTTCGCCCGCCATCTCATTCCACCGGTGCTCCATCTTCATCTCATGTATCATCAGTGTCATTCCCTGCGATGCCGTATGTAGTAAAAGCGGGCGTTAAACACTACACATTTCATTTTTTCAACATTCCCTAGAAGGGGTACCCCTTGAGGAACCTAGACCCAGAAACGTTTTTAGATCTGTGTACCAAGGCTCTCCTCCGAGCCCTGTACTGTATCAGAAGCGTTTTCCTAAGCAGTGATGCTTTATATGCGTATAATGCTTTTACTTTCTCCATTAAGTTGCAGTAAGTAGAAGAAGTATTGCATTGTAATAAAAAATCTTATACCACCAGTTTATGGAAAATACGTTTTGAAAGTCCCAGAGGCCAAAAAAGCATATTTTTTGCAAAAATATCTATGTGTGAAAGATAGGGGAGAGAAAGAGATGAGGTCTGTCTGTTTTAAACAAGTTAACAAAACAGAAATTTCAGTCAATACCAAATTGGGTATCTTCCAAGTACGTGACGTAAAGATTATAGAAAAAGAGGGAAAACATATAGCCAAGAAAATCCCTCCAATAAAGAACGAACTTTTACATGAAACATTTTCGAAAATTTTGATTTTTCCGAAGGTGATTCTAAAATTTTAATTAAATGGATATTTGCTTAAGACATTTTACAGCAGACGTATATCTTGAATTTTTTTCCAAATAGCTTTGAAATTTATCTTCATTCTTATTTAATTTACCACTAAAAAATTGCAGTAATTTTTCGACACCCTTTGTGTAATTTTGTTCATGTGATTTACAGCGACATTTTGTATATAGCATTATTAGAAACGTTAAGTTTATTTTTATAATACATAAAAATTGGTGATAATATGGAGGTCTGAATTTTCCTCAGTCCTACTAACTTAAAACTGTTGATAACAATTGAGGTGGTTATTCTTAATCAGTGATAATTCAAGTCTTCTCCCTCTATTAATATTTTCATCCTATACATAATGAAAACAATCAGTATTCGTGATGTAATACCAACTAAACCGGTAACAACTAATAATAAGAGAAACATAATAAGGAAAATGAAAGGCACTGACAAATAAAAGAGAGTCACACAGGCAAACAATTGTGGCTTTCAAAACTACATCCACAACATTGTAGAAATACCTAACATATGAGCATGGACCATAATTCATGCAACTTTTTTTAATCACAGAATGAGGTAAGGACCAAACAGGATGTTAAGTGATAAACTAGACAAGGTCAGGCGTTCAGGTTCTGCTGTAACGACGAATAACTATCAAGGGTGTCTACAAACACTTTCATCTTTAATACCATAGTGGGATTACAAATGGAATTGTAACCTCTCATTAAAGGTTGATTTTGCAATGTACCAGCATGACTTGGCCAACAGTGTTGAAACAAACCATATTTGCCTGCAGCATTAACAAACGACTGCTCTTTAGTATAAAAACAATGCTTCATTGAAAACGTATTGAAAGAAAGAGCAGATGCAAATATTTAATTGATAACAGCTGCTGTCAAAAGTTCAATGTTTTAATGTTTCCAGACTAATATTTGTAGTATTTCTTTTTGGAAGCACATAGTTGAGTAATTGCCGAAATATTTCTTCACATAACTTTCAGAAAAACAGATAAAGTCGAGTGTAGTGTATGGAATCGTGCCGATATAATGCACAATGCTTTATGTTGGTAAGGACAGACCAAGCTCTCTGCCACAAGTACAGTTCATACCCCATACTTGGTCCCATTATTCTTATGTTACTTCTCTCTGCAACATCCTTGTATGATGCTGTTAGCATCATCTTCCAGAAATCGTCTTTCTCTAGTCAACATCTAGACCATTCTACTCGAGGTATATTTGTTGGCATCTAGAGCCCTCTTGATGAATCTCGTTTTGACTTTCTCTAGTCTCTCCAAATGCTCCTAGTCCAAGGGAGTGGACCAGGAGCAACCAACCACAAAGACATCCTATTATGGTCTGGCGACGCATGGATTCCATCATAGACTGTGCAAGACAGTGAAATTCCACCAACCGAGTGATTTGTGAGAGTGCAATTTATGTGATCAGAAGTGCAAAAGATGTGCAAATCTTCAAAAGGTGTAGAAGATGGACGGGGTCGTTCAACGACTTGTTAAAATAAAAACCTTAATGCTCTTTCCATGCTTAAAACTTCAGGAAATAATCATGGTAAACTACTTTTGTAAAACCGTGTAAAAAAGAGTTCAAAGCTTACTTAAAAGAAATTAGTTAATTTTTTACAGGACACACTCCCTTGGAAAAAAACATCTTAACAAGTTGGGGTTGATTTAGAGTAATGAGGTTACAGAATGTGGCAATATTTCGTACTTGACTTGAAACTACTAAGAGACAGACTCGCATAAGTCTAGTATGGAATACAAAGGTTTTTAATAAATTTTTAACATTAAATAAAAATTCCCATTCTAGGAAAAGCATTAGCAGTGGAAGCAGTTGAGTGGGTAGACGTAGGAAAAGATAGCTAGAAGATATATCTAGGCGGAACAGGCAAGTTATTGCCTATAACTTGAAGTGAAGAATAAGGGGCATAACATTTTAGGAAACAACCCCTTAATCTCAAATTTCTTGCAGTCTCATTTATGTATACTACTCTTATGCTGACTACATAGGGGGGGGGGGATCCGTCCCCTTCAGCTGCCATAGTGTGGGCGCTGAGGACCCCTAGCACTCGTGGTACATCTGACGTTACTAGAGGAACCTCGACCCGAACATTCGAGCCCCTCCCTGAATGGAAGTTGTTCGGATTGAGTTGGATTCGAGGGGGCAGTGAATCCCGATAACCGTGGGAGATCGGGTATGTCTTCGGACGGGGTTGAGGGAAACCATATATTCTCGCGTACTAGCCTGCATAGCTAGTAGAAGGTGTGCTAGATCAACAGGTGGCCCTACGGAGGTTAATCGGTAGCCTTCCCCTTTGGGGTTGGCGCGCGTAAGTGTCGTATTCACTTACATCCCGTCTTGAGTCCACAGGACCAGATGGAGGGGGGGGGGGGGCTTGTTAGTCTCTAGGTCTTACCCTATGGAAAGGAGGCACCGGGCGCCCTTTTGAGAGAGCTTGGTAACTCCATGGTCGTTAGAGGGGGCGGAGTCAGTCTTTACTCTGTGTGGATTGCCTTGGTATATATATATATATATATATATATATATATATATTTATATATATATACTCTTATGTTGAACTGAATTCAAGCAAGTTGCATTCTCAATAATCCCTTAGAATTTGTTTAAAGTCTTTATTTGGTGCCTTCTAATGGTTTATAGTAATTAAAAGCCTCTATTATGTCCTACATTAACTTAAAATTTGCATTTTGAAGCCTGCTACCAACCTATGTAGGGGTTTACCCTTGAATCATATATTAGGATTTTTGTAGATCTAAAGATTCCCAAAGTTTTGTTATTTAAAAGGTTGGTTGGTTACCTGCACTCCCCACATGACAACCTGGGCCTTCGGGGTAACCTCGCCCCACCATGTGATGTCCGGATACCATTTCTCAGGTGGAGGCACCCAGAGGGCCATTACCGCCAATGAAAGGGTGATAGTGTAAATGACGGTGAGGCGAGAGGACCTACAGCTTATACCGTGGTATAAACGTTGGGCATAGAGGGCACTTCACATGTGCTAGACAGAGGTGAAGACGTGGATAGGATCGACTTAAAATCGCCAATCCCAGAGCTGGGAATTGAACTCGGGACCCTTAGCACGGGAACCGCGAAACTACTGCGCTACCTAGGCGCCCCTAATTAAAAGGGTAGCTTTCATATATTTTATTTTGTGAATTAATCATCTAAAACGTTGCTAAGGACTACGTGGTGTTTCTGGATACATAACAATGAATGTGAGGTGCCATTAATGAGAATTAATTAACGGCAATGCCGCGCCGTGGCCGAGCGGTTAGACCATTGACTCTCACCAAGATGACCTGGATTCCAACCCAGGTGACTGCAAAGTGAGATTTGTGGGGTACAACGCGGCGCTGGGGTGGGTTTTCTCCGGGACCTCCAGTTTCCCTGCCGGTTTCCTTTAGGTGCAACGGGAACAAGGAAGAACGATATGTTTAAGCGATAGACAACTATTCTAAGACCTGGTTGCTTTGTAATGCTTTAGAATTCCATTTTCTGTGCATGACCAAGACAACAAAGAAGAATAGCGATTGACGTTGAGAAAAACAGAAAGCATTAGAAAATTCAAATCAATAACAAAGAATAGCTCTGGTTAAACCCTCAATAATTTGACATAAATTGTGTACTTTAATGAGATCTACATTAGAGTTTATCTATGTCTTACGGTTTGTCATTTCTGCAAATTTCCTTCAGTAGGAAGAGTACTTCAGAATATATTTTTAGAAGAATCATTTCTGATGTCAATATTTAAAACATATGGTAATTTATTAAAAATATTAAAGCAATTTCTGAAAAATATAAAAATGTTTAAAACTTTTTCTTAAAAGGACAGGGTAGAGGATATTATTAAAATATTCGTGACTCTTCCTTGGAAGATGCTAAAATTAATTACTAAGTCTGGAAGATCAACTTGTTTGAGTTCTGCACCTACACACGTAAACATAGGTGCGTATCTTCTTAAATTAGTTATTTGGCCTCAAAAATACATGTTTTTAATAAGATCGTGACATGTAAGTTTAGGGTGGAATACAATACTTTCTGTAGTTATGCAGTACAGGAGCCAATATTTATTGAATCATTTTATGGAGATCAGAGTAAATAGCAGACGAAGATAAAAATAGAAATACATGGAAGGCTATATCCGTTGCCAGCAAAGTACATTTCTGACCTCTAGGGAAAGACTCACCTTGTATAACCAGTCGGGCTATAAACTTGGGCCAGAAGGAAGACTATTAAGCTTTCCTAATGTTTATAACAGCGCTAAAAGTGTACGTTAGAACCGAGGATAAATACCCTAAACAAACTAGTTACTGCTGCATAAATTATAACACAAACTATTATGCAATTTATGAATGAACAGCAATCTCCATCCAAGGGTTACCAGTTTCATGTGGGTCACGGACTCCAGGAATGTTGGAAATTCGGATTCGAACTGTCCTTCAGTGTCTGCCTATACTGCCCACGTGACGGTTATCGTTATCCGTTCTAATTCTCGAGATGCGAACAGAATTACAGCGTGGTAATTATCATAGGAAGCACTTCAAATGATCTATCTTTGTGCAAAAATGTAGGCGGTTTTGTGGAAAATTGCGAATCATTGCCTTCGTAAGAGGAGGCTACTCAATTTATTTTAGTTCTGTTTGCACCGGTAGATGGCATTGGTAGCAATGAATCAAGGATTAAGCTTGCAGCTAGAAGTGTAGAATTACTTGTTTCGAGTACAGTGAAACCTCTCTAAAACGGAACGCGGTCGTTCTGTCATTTATTTTCCGTTTACACAGCTTATGTTTGAGTACAAAGAGATTACAGAAGCTATAGTTTGAAGCAAACATTTTTATTCGTAGTTAATTTCTCTCCATCTTTATCAGCCACACGTTCGGGCGGCAATATGAAGCAAGATTTCTATGTTGGAAACACAATACTTTCTCTTCTCGTGTGAGTTTTTGCGGGTATCAGTTTCTTCTGGTCACCAATTGTATCATCTTATTTTAAATAAGAGTCATGAGATCGCTCGTTTTCAGGTGTGGTTCAGAGTGAAATAAATACAATTTTGGAGAAGTCCAATTTTGTAACAAATAATTTAATTGTATTATCAGGGTTACATTTTACTTGAACTTTCTTTCCTAGTCAATGATTGCAGGTTACCTCCAGCACATCAATAAATTCTTACTTCTTTAATAAAAGATTCCATTAATTACATAAAACTCCGTACTTCTACAAATTCACTCATAACTAAGAAGATTACAGAACACATCTCCTTATGAAGATTATGTTGTTGTTTTCAAATGCTAGGCTTTGGCAATGAAGCCATTAGCTCTCTTGCTCTCCAGAATTTCTGTGTAGTGGGTCCGGCAGGTAGGGCTTCACAGGTTAAAAGATGTTCTTTCATTTCCTCTTCTTTGTTGCACAGAGGACAATTTGGACTTGTGTAAATTCTTATTCTGTGTAAGTGTTTGGCCAAATAATCATGTTCCATAAGTAATCTAAAATTTGCTACTGCAGCTTTACGTGGGATTTCTGGAATAATTTCTGGATTTTTAATTAAAATGTTCCATGTTTTATCTTTGGCTTTGTTAGATATTGATTGGCTTCGTTTGTTTTTATATTTGTTTTTTGATTAATCTTTTTATGGTTGTAAAGGCTAAGCTTTTACTTTTGTTCTGAATTAAATTTGCACCTTTTTGCAAAAAAATCAGCTGATTCATTTCCAGCAATTCCACAATGTGCAGGTATCCAGTGTAATATAATCCTTTTCTGTAGTTTTTGAAGTTGTTGGATCATTTTGTGACATTCTTTAATTTGGATTAACCTTAATTTATATGAACTTATTGCACATAATGCTGCTTTAGAATAAGAAAGTATGACAGCATTTTTGATTATCTATTCTGTATAGAAGATGTTGTAGTGAAATATGAATAGCCGTTACTTCTGCATCAAAATTTGTTGTGTGGTATCCTGCTGGTTGATAGAATGAGAACAGTGCACACTTAATTCCTGCTCCTGAGTTTTTGTCCAAGTTGGATCCGTCTGTGTAGATATGTAACCATTCCTTATGAAGATTATTGATTTTCCGTTACTAAACTTTTATCCAAAATTTTTCATCTTTTCACATCAAGCAAGATTATTGATTTTCTTTTCTTAGCGACCGTTCATCATTTTGTTTTATGTTGTCCTCACATGGCCCACTAATATTCAGATCAGAAAACAAAACTCATTTCAAACAAAAACTCCCGTTACAAGTTCCACATTTACAGTGAAGGAATAACATAAAGTGTAATTAATAAGCCGATACATATTATGTACTACATTTTCAACTTACATATAAATTATAGCTTATCGCCTAATTTTTGTATTTTCAATTTTCGCTTAGCAGGCTGCAACTTCCTGCATATCAACATCATTTGCTTCCCCACACACCGACATTTAAAACAATGTTATGGCGAAACTCTCGAGCCATCTATTGGAAGCTCTGAAATTGTCTTTGTCTAAATTTCTTGTTGTCGCTAAAGCTTGAGTTTAAAACATTGGTGTAAGAATGGTGCAGTAACAAACCACTCGAACACAGTACGATTTAAATCATCATACTCGGTAGATTTTGTGATACGTTTAACATGCCCTACTGTTTCCTTTAGCCACTTTTCTATGTTATTTTGTTTTTCAAAGTCTCATAAATCTGATGTTTTTCACTTTAAACAACACTGTTAATTCTTTAGCTGGGCGTTTGTTCTTCTCATGTTCTTCAATATCCGTAATTTTTCCCCTCCAGTGATGATGATGATGATGATGATGATGATGATGATGATGATGATGATTTGTATTTAAGGGTGCACAACTCAGTGGTCATCAGCGCCCTTTCAAAAACTGTAATTCACTTTACTCTCCTTCCTTTGATTTTAGCTTCGCTTTGGCTTTGCTGTGGCTTTGCCTTCGCTTTGCTCTCGCTCTGCTCTCGCTCTGCTCTGGCTCTGCTTTGGCTTTGCTTTGGCTTTGTTTTGGCTTTGCTCAGGCTCCGCTCTGGTTCCGCTCTGGCTTCTCTCCGGCTTCACTCTAACCTCACTCTAACCTCACTCTAACTCCACTCTAAAATCACTCTAATTTGGCTCTGGCTTCACTCTGGCTTGGCTCTGGCTAGGCTCCGGCCTAACTTCGGTGCCACTCTGGCTTCGCTCAAGTCTCACTCTAACTTCATTCTGTAACTTAACTCTGTCTTAGCTCTGGCTTGACTCTGGCTAGACTCCGGTCCTCCTCCGGTCCCAATCTGGCTTCGCTCTGGCCTCACACTAACTTCATTCTGTAACTTAACTCTGGCTTGGCTCTGGCTTCGCTCTGGATAGACTTCGGTCAACAGCCCGGTCCTGCTCTGGCTCAACTCTGGCTCCGCTCTGGCTTCACTCTAACCTCACTCTAACTTCACTCTGAATTCACTCTAACTTGGCTCTGACTAGGCTCTGGCTAGACTCCGGCCTAACTTCGGTCCCGCTCTGGCTTCGTTCTGGCCTCACTATAACTTCATTCCTTAACTTAATTGTGCTTTGACTCTGGCTTCGCACTGGCTTGGCTCTGGTTAGGTTCCGGCCCTCCTCCGGTCCTGCTCTGACTTCGCTCTAGCCTCTCACTAACTTCATACTGTAACTTAACTCTGGCTTGCCTCTGGCTTCGCTCTTGCTTCGCTCCGGTCACCACTCCGGTCCCAGTCTCGCTTGGCTCTGGCTCCACTCTGGCTAGGCTCCGGTCATCACTCCGGTCCCGCTCTCTCTTGGCTCTGGCTCCGCTCTGGATAGGCTCAGATCCCCACTCCGGTCCCGCTCTCGCTTGGCTCTGGCTCCACTCTGGCTAGGCTCCGGTCACCACTCCGGTCCCGCTCTCGCTTGGCTCTGGCTCCACTCTGGCTAGGCTCCGGTCACCGTCCCGCTCTCGCTTGATTCTGGCTCCACTCTGGCTAGGCTCCGGTCACCACTCCGGTCCCGCTCTCGCTTGGCTCTGGCTCCACTCTGGCTAGGCTCCGGTCACCACTCCGGTCCCGCTCTCGCTTGGCTCTGGCTCCGGTCACCAATCCGGTCCCGCTCTCGCTTGGCTCTGGCTCCACTCTGGCTAGGCTCCGGTCACCACTCCGGTCCCGCTCTCGCTTGGCTCTGGCTCCACTCTGTCTAGGCTCCGGTCACCACTCCGGTCCCGCTCTCGCTTGGCTCTGACTCCACTCTGGCTAGGCTCCGGTCACCACTCCGGTCCCGCTCTCGCTTGGCTCTGACTCCACTCTGGCTAGGCTCCGGTCACCACTCCGGTCCCACTCTCGCTTTGCTCTGGTTTTGCTCTGGCTCCCTCTGGCTTTACTTTGGCTTTGCTCTAGCTTTGCTTTGGCTTTACTTTGACTTTAGTTAAATTTGCTTTATTTAACTTAGATTAGTTTCAAACACGAATGTGGACCTTGCTTGGGCGTTTGGCATTAGCTCTCTCACCACTCAGAGGCACCCAATCGAGAGATTAGGCTCGGGATCGCCAATTCCCGTACCTACTGCAGTAGGCCCCTAGTTCGGTTTCCCTCCAGTGATAATGTATTAAGTTTATAGCTCATTTTACAGAAATTGTATACATACAAACTATGTTTTTAGAAATCACCAAAGTTCACAGTTTTCTTTCACTCGTACTTGATCACTTCTAAGAATGAACACACTACAAAACAGTTGTACCTTTGCCATGTATATTGGAAGAGAGCTGAGAGAGCTAATGGTTTGTTTCCCTTTTCCTCGAAGGATTACAGTTTATAATTTGATGCTTCATTGCCCTGAAAGTTAATGCACCTTTTAAAATACGTACAATCAGGCTATTTATGCAAGCAGTTCAAGAAAAATATTTCCGTTTGCACGTTAGGCAGTTCTCCGGCTTAGAGTATAATTTCACTTGGGAAATAGCTCCGTTCCGAAATTTACTTTCCATTTTTCCAGGTTTCTGGCATGTAAGGGGTCTATTTAGGCAGGTTTACTGTATCTCCAAAAAGTTTATATTTACCTTGTATGAATCGGGATTGAGAGTTTGTATTGTGAAGTTGAATATGTTCACACATTTATAACACAAAAGAACAATAAAACATACAAGGTGATATTTCCCGAGAAAATTATAAGTTAGTGGAGAATTTAATGGGATGCCGGCATACTGCCATGTTAGCTAGTTTGTTAGAATAATGTCATGGAAAGCCGATGATCCGTGATTTAAATCCTGGATGACTTGGAATTTCCCAGAACAATTCTATATTTCCAACCTCATATTAGATCGTCAGACATATTGTGTTTAAAGGAAGACTATCTTATAGGCTAATTTAGCAGTATCAGAGATATAAAAATGCATTAATCCATTTTTCCACTGTAAAAGAATCGAGCAACATTTGTGAAGAAAAAAAAAGCACCTTAATATATTTAATGTGCTGTAAGAACAACAAACAGAAAGCGTAGTACACTTATGTAAACACTAAAACAATTCCAAACATACGCACACGTGGAGTACAATCCATTCAGCCAGCCAAGATATATTTGTTCTAAACTCAACAGTTTCAAGCAAATATTCAATATATCTACAAAGTGTACTGTCAAAGTACCAACTGAAATTAACAACAATCACTATAGCCATAGCCTTACTATGGCTGTAATTCTTTTTGTATTGGTGTCAACAGAACAAGAAACAGAAAACAGTAAAGTGTATAATAAAGGGAGAAATATACTACGGTTCACCATGGTGAACTGTATTAGCTTACGATATCCGTAAAAGATAAGGAAAATATCTATTATAATCCTACATAACTCACTGTGATACATTATGATACTATCAAGAGAAAAGTTTGTATTTTCATTATGACCTTATATGTATAGCACTTTTGATGCCATTTCCAGTATTTTCGTCTTTGGAGAATTTGCCACCTGATGCTATAGTAGCGAACTATCTGATGTTGATCTCAGGATATGTGTGGTTTCTTAATGATCCTAAATTTTAATGAAATCTTAGAGTAAGTTATTTAGAGGAAGTTGCTGATATATGTGAACATAGAATTAAACTATTTCCCAATCTTAGTACGAGAAACTATACTAATGAAGCAATATATCAGCTAATTTCTGAAGTTTCAACCACTTTGTAGTTTAAAATAATTGCTTCTGTAATAAAATGAATCACGAGTCACTGAAGTGTTAAGTGGGTAGATAGCTTGCGGTAAAGGCTATGTAAAACAGGAGCTTGGTCTTTAGGAGCTACGGACTACCGATAGTCTATATATGCAAAATACCTTTGTTATAAACAAAAGACACGAAAAGAGAAGTAAATTAATCAGGCTTATTACAAAAAGTTTTCTCACAAAAGTTTCTAGTTTTGTGTCGTCAAAAGTTAAACTTCTTTTTGCAATTTGAAACACAATTTTTACTCTGTTACTTGCTTTTCTAGTTTTCAGAACTGGCCTACTGTGTTTAAACACTTCTGTGATCATTGGATACTCTGGGTTCTATGTACCAGAAACTTAAACTGAACAATTTCTTGTTGTCAGAGCTCATAGAATCACCTGAGCTACACTGACTTCTAACTCACCGCCTTTTCATCAATTTGTAAATTGAGCAGCTAAAGATTTCTACTCCAGACAACGTTGTCATTATTTCTAATTACATTAAGTATAGATTTTAACATACGGAAGTAGTTTAGGTATCATTTCTTTATAACATAGTCTTACCGGTAAATAATTATGTTATCACAAAGTCTTATATTTATGATATGAAGTAATGAAATGAAATGTGTAGTGTTTAACGCCCGCTTTTACTACATACGGCACCGCAGGCGGTGACAATGATGATACATGAGATGAAGATGGAGCACCGGTGGAATGAGATGGCGGAAACCGGAGGTCCCGGAGAAAACCAGCCCCAGCGCCTTGTTGTCCACCACGAATCTAACTTTGCGGTCCCCTGGGAACCCGGGCCACCTTGGTGAGAGCCAAGCGGTCTAACCACTGAGCCACGGCACGGCGGATATGAGGTAAAATTGTAATTTTAGCATATAAATACCAAGACTGAAAAATAATATAATCGTTTGTAAATTTGAAGGATATGATGTAACGATAACCTGTAATCCTTATTTAATGCGGACATACCGAATCTCGGTTAGGGTGAGTTACCTGGATAAGGCTTTTTACAGGGTTTTCCCTTATCTTGAAAGAGGAATGTTGGGTAACTCTAAGCTCTATGGACCCTGGGCTCATTTGAGCATCATTTCACCCGTCCCATTCATCGTCCGATATGACTTAACGTTGGAGGACGAAAATTACAAACGCTACACGCTCAACACAATGCAAGTTTTATTTCTTAATTACATTGACATGCTTTCTATTTATGCGTTTCTCATCTGTTTTATAGCCCATCAACTATAAGTCTGATATCAGTAGAATGACATAACACAGACGAACGCAATCTTCAAGTCCACCTGCCACACGTCCACCCTACAAATCACAGACTGATTGCTTCCCTGCAGGTCTCTTGGCTCCCTGCCGAACTCTTATTTATACATGAGCAGCTGCTTCTCAAAGTTCCTCGAAACCTGACGAATCCACACGAAAGCTGCCGAACTAGTTTGATCTTTCGTGAACTAGAAGAACACCACGGAACGTCTGTCTCTTTCTCCCTCTGTTTCTCTCTCTCTCTCTCTCTCTCTCTCTCTCTCTCTCTCTCTCTCTCTCTCTCTCTCGGCGTTTGCTTAAGAGCGGCCTCGTGACAATAACATATTTTAAACGCAAAACCCTACCGCGTGTATTTTAAATGGAGATTCTAAGACATTGTGAATTATAGGTCGTAATAATGAAAATGGAACGCTTCATGAGCATTTTGCACTATATTTTATTTGTGAAAGCTCATTATTCCTACTCATAATTTATCTAAAGCTTCCAAACGGAAGCTACAGTCTAGTTAAAGCTTTACTAGTCCAAAATATAGAATGTGTTAAGCATGTTTGTACCGAACTCATTGTAAATAAGGGGAGAAAATATGTGTGCTTTACTATTTCAAATCATAGACGTTTAAGTAAAGGTTTTTAAATGCCACCATTGATAAGGGAATGAATGGTTATGTTCTACTTAAGGAAGATCAATGTAATTTACATTACGTAAAAGTATTCAGTGAGATATGTTTAATAAATAATGACATATTGAATATATTTTTGGGTTTTATGCATTTTCAAGTACCATTTGAACCATCCACTGCTTGAAATCTGGTTGGTGATATTGTTATGGTAGTTTATGTAAGCTTTATTTTAATTTCCAACACCTGATATTCTGTACGGCTCTATTTGTTCCTATGGATTGTGGCTTCCAAATTCAGGTAGTGCCAGGTTATTCTCAATCATTACTGAAGAGCTTTAAGATGCAAATAAGAGAGAGAATGAGAGAACCTTTGTTGCTGAAGTGCCATAAACAATACAAATGAAAACAAAGACAGATGAATACAAAAGATGGCTTGCCAATCTTTTGTTGTAAAGACCGATAAGAACAGACCATTCTCAGAAACATTAACATAAACTTAGAAACCTTCGAAATATTTTTTTCTTCAGGAAACAGCTTACGTATTTGGAATCTCCATTACAATTTGTATTCTAAACAGCAATATATTACACGTTTTATGAGATCATTTTTCAATTGTTCAAGCACAATCTTTGAGGCTGTCGGCACTTCTTCACGTAAGGCATTATAAACAATTGATGACGTGCTAAGTTCACAACAGCTGAAAGGGCTCCAAACAGGAAATCAATTACTCATTAGTCTTGTCATGAATATAAATCGCCATTCTCTGTTCTTGTTCTAATGAAACAAACAAGCAAACAGAACTTCAAATGCCTACTTTGCTGAGGAAGAAAATGGTTCATCTTGAGATCAAGAGATGACTTACACATCAATAATATATTAACGCCTCAGTATATTTTACACAATTAAATTATTTCTATTGATAACATCTTTTACTCAGGACTTTCTTATGTGGAAGTGAGGACAGAAAATATTAATTAAGTTGTCTGATAATCTAGTTGAGGCTAATAACTGACCTATAAGGGAGTTGGCTATTATTTGTTGATGTAGGATTATAGATTTTGGAACTCAGTGCTAGAAACTCGGACTATCGGAGTATTTTATCTACTAACTTCTGATGTTTCAGTACTTAACATTTAAAATAACCGTCTCCGTAGCAAAATGAAAAGGGAAAGATCCCGTGGGAAGTTAAAATGCTAATAGGACAGTCGTCCTACGCCGACCACATAAGATGTATAAATCAAGCATAGCTTTAAGGTGCTATGGAGTGCGGATAATCCACCACAACAAGGTACATCTGTACCACGTGAAAAAAAATACACGAATTTTTGAAAATACAAGCGCTTTTATCAACTTCAGACTGTTTGTCACTATGCGTTTGAATATCTATCCCCTTCAGCTGCCGTGGTGTGAGCGCTGCGGACCTCTAGCACTCGTGGAACCTCTGACGTTACTAGAAGAACCTCGGGCCGAACATTGGAGCCCCTCCCTGAATGGGAGTTGTTCGGATTGGGTTGGACTCGAGGGGGCAGTGTGTTCCCGAGATCCGCGAGAGATCGAGTACCTTCGGCCATGCTTCGTCCGCCCGGAGGGGGCAGAGGGTTACCTAAAGATCCCGGATACTAGCCTGCAGAACTACTGTCCAGCAAAGCAAGGAAGGTCCCTGTAAGAAATATGCTCCTTTACAAAGTAGGACAACGACAGCGAAAGTGTGTGACGGAACGCATGCTACACAAGGAGTAGAACCGTTAAAAAGCATGCGCTCTATTTACTGTGTACACTAAAACCGAGAAGATTCATTAACAAAAGTAGAAGCCGTCAGAATGTTTTTGAATGGTCTATAAGTGTTCTGACATGGGGTGTCATAAACCTGTCCAGGAGTGTATGGGGACTTTCTCTAACCCTTCTGCGTCTCAGGCCTCGGAGTTTTTCTCTCCTGTGGAGGACAGTAGTAGAAGGTGTGCTATATCACCAGCTGGCCCCATCGAGGTTATCGGTAGTCTTCCCTGCGGGGTTGACGCGCGTATGTGGCGTATCCACTTCCACCCGTCTTGACGTTGTTGTCGATGGGAAGGGGGGGGGGATTTTAAGACTCAAGTTATAACCCCAAGGAAAGGACGGAGTTTGCCATCGCTCCGGGGATGATAGAGGACTGAGTTTTTGGACTTTCGGGTAGATATCGCACTGAACTGTCACTATCCCAACAAAGGTGTCAAATTCTCGGCTTCTAATTCGTATACGAAACTGAAATTTTACTCCGTGAGTTGTTATCGGAAATGGTTTGTCGGTCGTAGTGCTAGAGGCTAAGCATGGCTTGAGTGTCTTTTACTGCGTACCCTTGGAGTTTAACCACAGATAGGAAATTTTATAGATAGGGTTCTAATTTATAATTTAAGTTGTTTATGAGAGAGAAATTTTACTTTAGTTATTTATTGTAAATCCTGCGTTTTACCTCACTCTACATATTTTATGTCGCAGGCTTATACTGTCTGTTGGGCAAATGTATGCAAATGGTTGAGGAAAACGAGTAGTCGACAGAATATTCGCAGAAAACTTAAGATATAGTTTTAATCCTATGTGAATATTTTTAGTTCACATAGATAGATTTTTTTTTGAAAATAAAAAATAAGGATCTCTCTATAATGAGATCTCGGTAAAAATATTCTCTTGAAAACCTTCATATCATATGAGAACGCTGAGTCTAGTGCACAGTTAGATAAATAATGAACAATTCGTTTTTAGGTTATGCTCTTCAAGGAAACACTTGAACTTTATTATAAAAATATTTTATTTCGATGCTTTAAAGTACATGTACTGTAAGTAATTTGTACAGAAAGTCATAAAGTTTGAAAGGGCATATCAAGTAAAATTACATATTATCGGTTTTGACAGCCGGATTTTGAGAAAGACGGCAGAAGGTTACAAAAACATTACAAACATTACAGTTATATGTTTATGCAGTAAGTATTGATATTAAAAACAACTTGGTATAACAACTAGATTGGTGGAAGAAGTGCAAGAATATCAAGATGGTTTCAGAACTTAATCAGAACGCTATACAAATGTTCACCATTTCAAGCATTTAATAAAATTTAGAAAGAAAAACTTTAATATGTCCGAAAAACTACAACTTGTCTTTAACCTAAGAATGAACTTTTAGTCCAGTCCTCGAATTTGTAAAGAATGTCGGCAGAACGAACTTGTGGGAAAAGAAAGACTCACTGCACTATGTTAGTACCATTTTGCCCCATGAATATAATTTTCTACAATTGTTAAAGTTAAAAGGTTTTTGATTATTTATGTGCAGTGGTTAGACTGGCTCTTAGAAACATGAAAAGTAAGTTTTGACTTACAATTCCATAGAAATGCAATAAAACGTAGCCTTAGGTCCTGCATGACCTCTGTACCGCAGAACTAATATTCATTATTAAGCATACTTATTAGACAGTAAGAAACAGTCAAATCTCAAGGATATGTCAGCACCAGCAGCGTAATTTTTTCGTAATGAAGGTAAACCTTCTGAAGGAATGTGATACCTACTAGGATTTGAGTTTTACATCTTGCGTGTAACAGACATAGCTCTAACAGCAAGGTTGTTGAAAGGTCTAATATGCTACTTTAAAACACTTTCTAACAGCAAAACGTTATGAAATTGTATATCCGCTTCAGACGGCTGACCAAGAAAATACCAATCCAGTTTGTAAAAGATAATGGACTTCTAAACAACGTCCTAAAAATATTATAGGTATTCTCAAACATCCCAGATAATGCTAGCTTTTCAGACTACAGACATAAATATGCAAGATTATATAGAATAACTTGAGAAGCTTATATTCAACATGTAAATGCTTTTAACACTGTTATATTAAAACATTATCTGGTTATATCGTATGGGCTTGTAAACACGTAATTAAGTGGCTGAAATAACAAAAGCTAAACAGCCTCAATTTTAACTTAATTTAATTTTTAATGAACATAACAGAAAAAATACGCTTTAAGATGTTCATAAATACAAGAAAATTATTATTAAAAGAAGACAGTAAAATCTTAGAATATTAATTTACATTATGGAATTATTGGTTAAAGGATAACAATAAAGAAATACGAGTAAAGGATAAAGATAGTATCTATATTCCAGATATATGTTTTTAACTTAATGTTAAATAACTTGATATCCTCTTGTGCCCTTTGGATATTTTAAACAATGGAGAATTTTTATGACTTTTCAGTTCTCACTTTTGAAATAAAAGTTAGATCCTGTTAATGACTAAACAAAGCTTTAAGAGCACAAAAACATATTCATTGGTGTATACTTATAACGTCAAAAACATATTTAAATGATTGAAAAAAGATACCAATACATAACATAAATGGCATAAGGATATTGTTCTGAGACTCGAATGGAGGATAAGTGCCAAATTTTATTTTAAAATCCTTCGATTAACACTACACAGACGCACACACAGACACACACACACACACACACACACACACACACACACACACACACACACACACATATATATATATATATACTCGTATATATACAGACATGTGCAAATTATTAGACTCAATGGTGAAATTTTTAACATATACCGTTTATTTTATATTTATTTAGTATTTTGTATGCATTCCTTTAGCCTTTATTACCATTTTGATGTGTTTAGGCATGCTCTCTACATGGGTGGAGCTCTTCTCCTTTATTTGTTATTCTCTGTGCCAAATGCTTATCAGGCCTTCAATAAGCTGAACTTTTGTTATTTTCAATTTTTTCAGTCTCTGTTTAACAATACCCCACAGATTCTCTATTGGATTTAAATAATGGCTATTCCACGGCCATGGTAGTACTTTTACATTGTTTTCTGTGAGGAACTGGGTTACAGATTTTGCTCTATGGCAGGGAGCACTATCATGCATGCACACAAAATCACCATTTGGAAACCATTCTTTACTTTGTGGAAACAGTCTTGTTTCTGACACAATTTTATACTGTTTCTGCTCCATAGATCCCACAACTATGTATAATCTTCCAGGTCCATGGACAGACATACAGCTCCAGATCATTTTTGATGTTGGGTGCTTTACTCTTTGATCGACACACTGAGGGGAAAATGCTTCTTTATCTGTGCTTCTCACATATTGGCTGCTCTCTTCACATACTTCAAACATGGATCCATCTGAGAAAATTACCTGAAACAATAAAAACCTCTATTAATATTAAACAGTTTTAAAATTGCTCAAGGATAGTATAACAAAACCGGCAATGGGAGAAACAAAGTTTAGGCTGTTTATTTTATTTCTATGCAATTTAACTGTACATATTTTAATTTTATGCTATATACAATTTTCATACTATTTACCTTTCGACAAAATTCCATTGCATCTCTTTGGCCCTTTGTAAACGTTTTTTTGCCATTGCAGGTGTCAGTTTAGCCCTTTTACGAGGCCTGCGTGCTGGTAAACCTGCATCACATAATCTTCTGCGAAATACCGAGACTGATATTTCTGTACCGTACTACTTTAGTTGATTAATGAGGTCAATTCTGGTTACTCTTCTATTTTGTTTTGCCACCTGCAAAAGTTTTCTTTGCATTATTGGTGATAGCTTTCTTTTCCTCCCACATTTTCCATCCCTTTGTGAGCTGAACGTCTCACCGAATGTTAAAGCTTGATTAATGCGACTAACAGATTTTTGTGAAATACACAATTACTTAGCTATTTCACGTTATGAATAAAGAGTTTCCTTCAAAAGACTCTCAGTTACAGCTACTTTCCTTGGAGATAAGTCAACAGTTTTACCCATAAGCTCACTTTTGAATCAATGTGAATGCTAAGGATAAGATACACGATGTTACCTGGCTTGAGATCAATTAATAATAAATACTGAGGATATATTAGCCATAAAACACAATAAAGACAAATATTAACAATCTTTAGTTACTACATTCACCAAATAAAAGCAATATCACCAAACAGTTGGATAAACAGACGTGAAGAAAATGGCTGCACTTAATTCAGAGCCAGCACCATATTACTATAAGTAAAAGAAAAATCCCCCAGCTATTATTATGAGAGAAATTTCATTGAATAAGCTTCACATTATAGCAAGGAAAAGAATTACGACAAATTGAAATAAGTTACGGCGGTAAATAAACTATTATTTTAAATATTAAACTGAGGCAAAGTAAAAAACATGAATGAGTGTAATAATTTGCACACGTCTATATATATGTCTTTTGATAACTCTAATGTCAACATTACTCATCAGCTGGTTCTCCTAATGTGCAAGAAAAATTCAGAAGTCGCTAAGAAATAAGGTAACGGCTATTTAGTGTTTATTACTCCAAAGAGTTTGTAGTGGAATTATAAAAATAATATGCATTCGGCAATTACTGATGAGAAGTCATTTACTCAGTGATTGGTGCGGGAGTATTAAAATAATGAAAAATCACTTCTGCAGTTAGAACACCCTAACCATTTCCAAAATATTCCTTGTTATTGGTTTGACGCTTTCAGTACTTCTAATACTCAAATAGAAAGTCACCGCGCGGGATGTCTCAGGTGCTTTCGTCTGTGGCCCGTACTCAGGAGGCCCGGATTCGATTCCCGTGGCCGACCTATCTGACACATGGGTTTTTTTCGGCAGTTTACCCGGGTCGCTAGATGAATGCTGGGTAGGTTAATTACATCCCACGAATTTCCTATCCCTCCATTTCATCTCCATTATCTACCATCTCTCATCTGGTTGTCTCTTTCAGGGTACAAGTGTCGGCGGTTGTCTCGGCGGTGCATGGCAGGATGATATGCTCTGAGAAAAACTACTTCCTCCTCCGGTTGCCCGCCTCAGCTCCTCTGCTGGGACCATTTCGGGATCGCCAGCCAGGGACCTTTGGGGCTCGAATCGCCTGCCTGGGACCATTAGGGATCGGCTGCTTGGCTGCTTGTTGCTATACCGTTGTAGGGGAGCCAGTTCGTTGTCCTGGCCTGTCGGGGGAGGTCTCTATCCGAGTAAACTCTAGGGATCCTGCCCTCTGTACTGTCGTGGCTCCTTGGGTCGGCCCTCTGTCTCCTTCCTCCCGGGGGGTGCATAGGAACAATGGGCCCAGCATGGTGGCCTGCGTATCCCTTCCGTAATTAAATCCCAATTCCAATGCCTAAATAGGAAGTCGCTATTCATTTTTTATCTCTTGGCCGTGTAAGGAGAACGGAATTTCTAAGTCATCACATAGTAAACAAATTTTACAAGAAAACGTCTACAAGAAAACATACAATGAGGCAATTCCTGTAAATGTTAATATGAAAATAGAAGGATAGGCGTTTGTGAAGATAACGTGTGGAAGATTGAATAGAGAAAGCCATGTGAGTGGAATGCAGGGATTTATTCATGGTGACCAATGTTTACGAACAAATACATATATTAGAGAACAGTAAATAAGGATTTGGAATTTATACTAATAAGGGCAATATTTTGAAGTGACATTCATCTTTCAGGATAAGGGAAAATCCCAGGTAAAAACCTTATCCAGGTAACCCATCCTGACCGAGATTTGAACTCGCGACTTCTTGAACGTGAGGCAGACATGCTACCGCCACGCTACCGAGACGGGCTTTGGACCTTCTTGAAGAATTTAATCGTCTAATTTTGCTTAAACAGGTAGGGCTGTTCTGAAAAATTGTGAAACTTAGAAAACAATAAAATAGTGAAAGTAAGATTAGCATCATTTTTAAACAAAGTTCTTTCATTTATCGCGAGCTCATTAAATGAGCATTTAATATCGAGGCAAACATACAAAACAGCTGAAATTCGCATCAGCTCATGTATTCTTTTGTTCCATTTTCTACAAATATTGTATTAAAATTACGTTTACTAAGATTAACAGAAAGTAGAAAGAAAACTATTATGAAATATTGTATAGAATAACTTTAAATTGACTGAACTGTGTAGAAAAGCTTTGCCTGTGACTGTAATGACAGATATTTCGACTAAATTACTTTTCCCTTATAACTCCGAACTCTCCTTCTAAGTAGAAAGAAAATTCAAATTCAAAAACTGGGGTACAGATCAGTGTAATATAATATACATTGATTAAACTTCACACCTTCGGAGAAATATATACAATTGAGAACATCCTGCAAAGCACATTTCGAAAGAAGTACTCGAGTTTATGTGGATAGTTTCTCTATAAACAACTTATATGAGAAAGTTTGAAAAAGAAAATGTCTGTCAAAAATATGGAACGGAAATGAAGGGACTGTTGACAGCTGAGTAGTCACTTCTAAAACATGAAATCACCACTCATGCATTTACTAGAGATAATTTACTTCAAAGTAGTTACAAGGTGTAGACCGCCGTGAAATCGCGAGCATATTTAGAGTCATAGTTCAGCAGAATGGAGCTAAGACAGACGTGCTTCTTGCGAAGGAAATGCTAACCAGGCAGTAGCGCATGATTTGGATTCGGAAGGTCCCGGGTTTGATTCTAGCGGTCAGGTTTTCTGACTCATGTTTCTTTTCCCTTGAGTTTACCCGGGACGCTGACGATTTTTGCAAAGTTCCTGTTATCTCCCGAATTTTTTCTCTCCATTTCACCTCATTTCTCATCTCACTTTAAGCCACAGGTGTCTCGGCGCTGAATGACTAAAAAAGGTTGTTTTTCTTTAAAATTTCGACCTTCGGAGGAGCAGTCTCTGATTTATGAGCCTTCTATTGTGATACGCAAGTCCACATAGAGAGAGGGATTTTTGTTTTGCACCGCACGAAAGCTTCAATCTGGTACATGATGGGGGCTTCGCCCTCTGCTCTGTAAGTGCTCATGTATCATCGCCCTCAGTCTTATCTCAACTCACCCATTCCTTCCAGCTCGCTTCCTTATGGAGCACCGGTACAAAAGTCCCTGTCCTTACCTCATCTTAGATGGCACATTTCATATCGGTAGTTTATTCAGCTATGCATATTTATTTTTACTTTATCCAGTTCGCAATGCCATTTCAGTATTTGTTATCTCTTTATTAATATGATTTAATTAAACTTTTCATTGCCACTTCTATTAGTTTTCACCATTACTCTACTTTCTTCATGAAGTAGTGGCGCACGACGTAGCCTCTAATTCTGGATATTACACTTGCAGGAGAGCCGACCACAAGACCACTCCAACATCACATTGAAGTACACGCTGTCATTACTTCGCTTACAGAACAGCTCCTTTTGTCCCACCAGAAACACACTCACTATTTGTCTGAGAAGGCAAAGACCATACTTGTTATCTGACGATAATGTAGGTAATGATAGATCTAGATAGACATGTATATAGATAGATCACAATAATATTGGAATCATTATTATCTACAGCACTTTATTTTTAAGAGAACATCCGATTAAACATCAAACGTTTAGTGTTTTTATTTTTGATGTGTTGGTGCACATGCTCCCTCCACAAAATGAAATATGTTTTTGAAATATTTATCATGATTTCCTTAAATAAATAACCAAACTTGAAAGTCGTAATTTTTTACATAACACAAGTTTGTACAAAATAACCATGTATAAATTATATGAAAAAGAATCCCTTCCAACTATTTTGTAGGGTAGTTCACTTAATGAACTAATGTGTCCCATTCGTTACACTGCAAACATTTAAAGGTGATTCCCAGAGTTATATTAACTATGGTAGGAATGATTTCTTCATGCAGATTTCGTTTTTTGT
The DNA here is from genome assembly GCA_030765055.1 of Mantis religiosa. Classification (NCBI taxonomy): domain Eukaryota; kingdom Metazoa; phylum Arthropoda; class Insecta; order Mantodea; family Mantidae; genus Mantis; species Mantis religiosa. The sequence goes on along the minus strand of CM060953.1, from coordinate 59,230,659 downwards.
TTATTTGTGTTATAGTTTAACATCCTTTAATTAGGTATTCCTCGACAGAACTTTGAGGCATATTGACCTTCAGGTAACCAGAGCCGTGATCGTGTCTTATCGGGTCTTATCTGGTCGATTAGGAGACTGAAATATTAGTAAGTTGATGTACAGTAAGTTACGAAACACAAATAGAGCGATTGGAAGCTGCATGTGTCTATATGATATGTTGTAAGATTTGAAGCTTTCACGGCGAACATTACAAATCAAGGCTTCGCGGATGATCAGCCGTGTCTTCAGGATCTGAAGAAGGCATGGAGTTTGCAATGGCCGAAAGCTCGACGTTTATTAATTTGGACAGGGCTGATCATCCACGAAGCCTTGATTAGTATATGATATGATTTCTCGCCCCTGCCGATGAATGACATATAGCAGTCCAGAAGACATGATTAGATCTGAACAGACCTGTCTCGCCGTGATGTGCGATAAGCTGAGGTATACATCTCTGTGTGGCGAATTTTTCCCAATACACTTTCTCGCTTTGCATGTAGTAATTCTATCGGAAGTTGAATGAATGAAACGGGTGTCATCCAGGACTATGTTCCGGATAAAGGAAAACCCCTTAGAAACTCAAATGAACAAGTCACCCTAAACTGAAATTCGAATTCGGGACCTCTTGAAATTGAGCAGAGATGTTACCTTTCATACTCAGATGTACGTCTTCACACAGATAATAAGGTCACGAATTTATCAGTGAGCACAGGTGTTTCTAAGCATTGAAGCACATACTGTAGAAGAGATTATATAGAGAAATAAAACCAACCTGGGGGAGGGAAGGAGATATAGATATATGTAGTAAGTTAGGGCGAGAAGGTTTTGCTTGGGTGAGAACAGGAGTGAGAAACTTGAAAGATATAGGTCAAGAGAGGGAGCTAGATAAATGTCCATGGTGTGGAGAAGAGAATGCAGATTTCATTGTATATTAATTGTAGCCAAACAAAGATATGGAGAGAGCAGACTTGGCTACGTAAATGGGACACTTTGGGGGGTGAAGTAGTAATTAGAAAAATGTTGTCAGGAAATGGGGAAAAGAACAGAAGAAATATAGGGAATTATTTAGGGAAAGTTAAAGAGAGATGGCTAAGAAAAATTAAGAGAAAAATGTAGAGTGGAATAGGTAAAATGGCAAAATGTGTAAAAAGGAGCAGAGGGCCTCCAATACACAAAAACCTAGGGCTAGGTGTATGGGGACCGAATTACTACTCAATGGTGGGCAACATGATAGGATTTTAAGGATTTAGGAATATATGGCATATTTCAGTATGGATTTTATAATTGTAATCTTGATTTTATATTTCCATTTGTTGATGTAAAAGGAAATATTAGAAAATAAATTGCTAATTTACTATCTTACTGTAGAAAATAAGATTGAACTTTTACTATACTATATGTAACCAACCACCCTATCCCCCGTACATTATTTTCGTTAGGCAGAAGCCTGAAATCAATTTTTATCTGCCTACCAGTGAACTTGGTAGCACTTTTCCATATTCTTTGACATTTTTATTTTATCTTCACCCAATGTTTTCCCAAATGTTCTAGGACAACAAAGCATCTTCTGTTCGGTACTTCTCTTATTACCACTATATTTTGCTTGCGTATTATTCCTTGACCGAAAAGTTTG